>JAHWFO010099959.1:1844164-1902728 GCA_023313115.1 Rhysida immarginata
CAAAGAGCAAAGTGAAATCATGACCATTCTCCATCTATGCAACGACCATTCTCCATTCAAGACTGCCACTATCGAAGCCATTGAGATCTTTAAAGCTAAAAACTCCTCTCCAGATCACCTCCTCAATTGCCAAACCGTTTTTGATATTTATTCAATTTTAAATTCTTTATCCGATATCTTGTAATTTTTTCAAATTTGTATATGTACTTTCCTTTCCATTTTTTATTAATACCTTAGTTTACGTTAACTCCGGATGAGTCTTCTTCTAGGTCCGCGTTTTCAATTTTATTTGTGTTATGACATTTTTTTTTTTCCTTTATATTTAAATTAATTTTCCTATCAAGGTTTCCTTATAATTTCATTGGTATTGGTTCCTTATCCAAGCATTCTCCTTTCAATGTCGCCACTGTACAATTTATATTATTTACTATTTGTTATTTATTCATCCAATAATGTTCACATTGTGTACCATATTTTCTGTATATAAAGGCTTATGTCCTCTTGTGTGTATCCTTGATAAAGCCGGGAATAAATGGCGAAACTAGTTGGAAACTCTGTTCTCCCTTTGTTGTGTTGTAAAGTCTCTACCAATTTTATCATAGTAGTTTTAAATGACTGCCACTCATTTTCAACAGTGCCACGATCACTGTGGTAGTTCTTTGAAACTTTTAGATATGTTATCTGCAATGGTCTTCCTCAAAGCTCTATCCTCCAATGCCTCCCATTGGATGCGCCAAGTCTAACTGGACCTAATGTCTATCTTGTTTGGCATGGACTCAGAGAACTGCAAAGTGCGGACAACAAGGTGGTGATCAGTTGATAGTTGTGTTCCTCTCACACGAGTATCAAATACTAATCAGAATAAGTCAGCTGATACGATTACAAATCTGACTGATTTTATAATATAAAGTGATTCTAAATTAATAACAGTGTCACAGCAGAGAGTAAAATTGTAAAAGTACAGCTGCAGAGAAAAAGCTTGCACGTGTTTTTTTAAAGAAATAGATCCTATCTCACTCGCTTTCTTCTTCAATATGAAATTTTTCTATATTCTGATAAACTGTTTGTCTATAAATTCTGCAACAACAAAAACCGTCTGCGAAGAAAATCCGCGACAAAGAAATCCATTCCCAGAGAAATTCTGTCGTCGCAAAAATTCCTGGAAAAATTCCACAATGATGAAAACCATCTACTGAGTAATTTCGTTGTCGCAATCCAACAAAAATTTACAAGCACCAGCCTGGATGTCAATATTTTCTGGACATCATAACGCACCCATATTTAATCAAATACTTAACAATGACGAAAAGTGGGTCCTATATGATACTCCTAAGCATCCCTGTCCACTGAGAAATTCTGTTGAGACAAAAACTGCCAATCTTTCAATTTTACAGATTCCAAAACACCATTTACAGTAGTATGTATGTTTCTGAGTCATGGTTGTACAAAACAAAAATCGAAACTCAATGTTTAAACTAAAGTATTACAGTAACACCTTCCTTGAATTCATTTGTTTCTGAATTTCAAAATAAAATGCGAGAATAAAGAGTTCAGTTTGAAATCAGTTTAGTGGAGTTTTATTTTCTGATCTTATCATGATTATCGCATCAGTGTATTCTTTTTGATAGGAACTTCAAACCTCTTATTTTGTTGATTAAATGCAAAATTTCACACTTTATTTAACAGGTCTCCTGTTTAATTTAGCTACTTATAATCAACGCGAATGTGTATACTAAAAACGAATCAAATAAATTTAAAATATTTGTATAACACCGTTTTGAGTATAATTTTGTGTTATAATTACGAGATCTAGGGGTCTGGTTTGGCCACTTCAATTTAAATACCTTGCCTGTGATTCATTCGAACGATGCACCTTGGAAATGTCAAAATTCTTGGACAATGTCGTGATTAGTGCAAGTTTGTTGATTACTTTCTGAAAGTGTTGTTGGCTGAAATTAATTGTTTGTTGTTTGGTTAAGTGATTGAATTTGCAACTTTTGAATTATTGAAACTCTTATTCGAACAAATACATGTGGTACCACCTACCTCTGCCAGATTTGAATTGTCTCACACCAGTTTAGAGTACAAAATTTAGAGAAATTTGAGTTGTCACTGACGAGTTTAGAGTACAAAAATTAGATAAATAGGGTCGGAATTTCTGTACAGTGATACCTCGACTTACAAGTTTAATTCATTCCGTGGCCAAGCTCGCAACTCAATTTGCTCGTATATCAAATCAATTTTCCCCATTGAAAATAATTGAAATCTGTTCCATCCTACAAAAAATTTACCCCAATTTATGTTATGTGCTTTTAAAAATCGTATAAAACACAGTACGTATAATAAAACATATTAGAACAAATGACCTGGATTTATTAATTTAGTACAGTATAGGTCAGTACAATTACGTACTGCAGTTATTACTGCCATCGTCACTGTTTTTCGCCCTTTTCGCGATGCTTTCTTCAATTTCCGCAGATCCATGGTTAGAAATGAATTTGGAAAATAAACTGCACAAAAAGAGCGCAATGCCACCAAAATGCTTTCACGACGAGATAAACAGGAGGTGGAGCGTGATGTTGAAGAGAGATGCTTGCTAGATATTGTGGCGATCGCTGCATCAGTATCTGAATCTCGCTTGTAACTCATATTTTTGCTCGCAAGTGAAAGCAAATAACGACCAGGTGAGAGCTCATAACCCGAAAACTTATACGTCGGTGCACTAGTAAGTCGAGATATCACTCTATGACATTTCAAACCTTCAAAGTGTCTGAACACTTGCATCCGTCTTTGAAAGTATGAAACTGGTTTTCTTCAAAGAGATAGTGTCAGATGGCGACTCTGAGAATACTTTGTACTGAAGATGCAGATCTTAGAAGCTATTATTTTGTTTACCTGTTAAAGGTACCTTTTAATTGAGCTTAATTTGAAATGTTCCTTAAAATATATGGCTGTCATTGTGATTTCTAATGTTTTTCTTTTTTTCCGTACACTAGTGTTGGGTGTTGTGATGGAAATCATGTTTTTTACATGTGATGTTGGCATAGTCATTGTTAAACACCCTTGACTGTGCTGTTGTATAAAATGTTGAGTCATTTGGCATTGGCGAACGTTTCTTCACAAGAGGTCTCAGGGTGTAAAACACGGTCATTTACTTCTCTCCCTCCCACCCACGTGGCTGCAGCTTAATGAGACCGAATTAGTGAGATTGTAGGCAGGTGAGTTTAACGAATATGATGACCTGGTTGTTGCATTGGTATTTTGCATTGGTACTGTCAATATGATGACCTGTTTGTTGTCATAACTTGTCTGCTATCATGTATTGAGTGCTTTATGTGAGGGATGATGAACAATGTCAACGTTTGAAAAATGTCTTTGAAACTCAGTTTGTAAATATTCAAGCTCAAAACGACCTTAAAAGTTTGTATCCAGCTTGAATACAGGGCGCAGCAGGTATGTGAGAACATGTGAATTAGATGTAATAGTCAATACGTCATACTATTTAACAATTCTGAATCAAGGCAGAAAAACATGGTGGATCTAATGATAACCCACCAAATGAATTGACATGCTGTCGTCATCTCCTTGGCTGCAGGACACTCTGACTCCGAAATTGCTGCATTCCTGAAAGTCGCCCGTTCATTCGTGTTGAAAGCTCGGGGAGAACTGGACGCTACTAGTGGTGATGTACCAACCGTTTCCACAGAGGAAACGATATTGTAGGCGCTCAGACCATATCAGACGTTGGAATTCATCCATTCTGTCCAAGCTGGAATCGATGAGGACCCTGGGAAGTTCATAAGGGCACTCTGGAGGGAGCGGCAGGTTAATGAGGCGACCATTCGATGTCTGGTGCATGATGTCCTCAGTTACATGTCCTGGATTACTGCTGTAGCATCTGGTAGTCTGTATATATTCCAACAGGACTCTGCCCCAAGTCATAAGACCTACAGCACCCAAGGACCAAGCAAGGGGGACCACGAATCTTCACGACCACATCCCTCCTAACATGTGGCCCCCCAGCTCCTCTGATCTCAATCCTTTGGAATATTACGTCTGGGGCATCATTGAGTGGGAGTCAAGCAACTATCCACATAATACCATTGTAACTCGCAGGCCAGCTATTGTGGAGGCAATGGCAGAAATCCAGAAGACCCATCACATTGATGCCTGCCAGCGGTTCTCACGTGTGGAGGCTGTGATTGCGGCACACAGTTGTTTTATTGAATATCAATATGTATTTTTTAATCGTTTATACAAAATTGTAAATTGTATTAAAAGCTCTGTAATATCTTAAGCATCGGCTCTTTTTACCTGCAGACAACGTTTGATTCTCAAATACCTGCGGCACCCAGTATTTTCTGAGTTTCAAAGACATTATCAACTCATCTGTGTATAAAAAGATTTAGAAGACACAGAGGAATGAGAGATCTGTTAATTCTTTATCAAGCCTTGTACACTGAGTTAGCAAAACTCATGCGATAGTTACTTAATATCTGGTCGAGCCACCTCTGGCCCTGTGGAGTGCAGCAATATGGCGTGCTAGTGAGTCTGCAAGTGGTTGGTACACTTCTGGAGGCAGTTGACACCAGATAGTCTGCAGAGCCGAAGATAGTTGCTGCCCGTTCATGGGCAGATGATCCAGTGCCCGGAGCCTGACTTCAACAGCATTCCAGATATGCTCGATGGGATTCATGTCAGAGCTCTGGACTGCCAGCTCAGTCGTTGGACCTCTCCTGCATGCTCCTCGAACCATTCGCGGACGACATTGGAGCGATGTGGTGGAGCACTGTCATCTTGAAAGACTGCTACGTCGTCAAGGTGTTGAAATGTCAAAAACGGGTGCAGATAGTCTCCGATGAGTTGACGATACCATGGGCCATTCAACGTTTGGTCCATGATAACCAGAGGGCCCATTCCAAACCAGGAAAATGCACCCCAGACCATCACTGACACCCCACCACCCTGCACCACCACCTGTTGGCATGCGGGATCCATCGTTTCTTGAGGTCTGCGCTAAACACGGTGCCTCCCATCAGCGTGGTACAGTTGATATCGTTACTCATCTGACCATATGACGTTATGCCACTGTTGCAGAGTCCAGCCAAGATGGTTGATGGCAAATGCACGTCGGAGTGTCTGATGACGCTGGGTAAGCATTGGCATCCATGTAGAGCGACGGCTGCCAAACCCGAGGGCATGCAGATTCCGACGGATTGTCCACTGAGAGACGTTTCTTGTGCGGCCAGTATTGAACTGGTCTGTGATTTGCTGCACTGTTTCCTGTTTCTCTGAATCATTCGTCCCAGGTGTCGCTGGTCACGATCATTCAGGGCAGCTGGACGCCTGGTATGATGCCTGTTGTGGACTGTGATGCCTTCATCCAGCCATTCCCGATACACCCTGGAGACAGTTGAGCAGGGAAAGCCAAATTCCTGCACCACTGCCGAAATTGAACATCCCATGCGTCGGGCACCTACTATCATACCCCGTTCAAAAGACGTCAACTCGCGACGACGTGCCATTTCTGATTAATCACTTATCCAAGCTCTTCCCACAACGTCTAATGGTCCATTCCCAGAATCTTATCCAAGCTCTTACCCATGTGAATTCGTGAGCCATGCCCATCAATCAATGTGCTTGCTATCCCATGAGTTTTGCTAACTCAGTGTACATTGAAAAATTTTCACTTGAACTGTTAATACTGTTTATTTTTTGTTAATTAATTTTTCGCTTGAAAAATACAAAGTATTGTGAGAAATACGCTGAACAAGTATCACATGTGAATTTAGTTTTATTTTGAAATTTACAATATCACCAAAATTTTTGGTTGCAAAAAAGAATGTAACCATTATTGATTTTAATAATTAGAATTTTTATTATGCTCTAAACTTAACCCCAAACGTTGAAGTGAAATTAAATTAAAAATTTACTTAAGTAGCAGTAACAACTGCATCTGTGATACGATTGTAGTTCATGTTGTTCTATAGAATTTCATTTGAGTAGTTGAAAGTAAATATAGGAGAAATCATACAGATTTAAAACTTTAATATTGGAATGACTATTTAATATAAGATTTATAACAATGGAGAAAATTTTACATTCACAGTTCAATGGAATTTCTTTAGAAAAAACTACAGAAAGTCAATTTGTGATGGAATTGGGCAGAATCGTAGAAAAGAGGACCTATACGGGTAAGGTTACAGAGCTCCTTAGATAATAGTATATTTACTCCACATGATCATTTCAAATTCTACCTTGATAATGTTAAAGGCAAACAAGGTTTTCGAATCAAAGGGACAAATTGAAAAGAATTCGGGCCGAAAATTATGCACTGAAAAATAAAGAAAAATCCTGTGTAGATTCACAGAATTGTTGAGAGTGAGAGATGAATTGCTAGCTTAAATCTGTTACTTAGATAGATAAGATCTGAGTAAACAGCCTATCCAAGGAACCTAGAGCATTAATAGTTAATGCCCTACCAGCAAATGAAGAAAAGTCAAAACGTATTAGATGTGAGATTACAACATTATATCCCATTACAGTAATGTATGACGATGTTTGGTAATTGTGGAAACGTAAGTTATGTTTTCAATCTTTAGAAACCAACCAACCAAAACTTTAATTTTTCGAACACTGTTACTTAAGGAATGACATTTTGGCTGAAAAAGTTCAGAATATGTATGCATGCAAAATCAGTGACATCCCCACTGTGATTCAATTGTAGTTCACATAGTATGTATACTTTTAGTTTGCCGATGCTTCACTGCAAGATTTTGACGCTGCAAGCTTGAAAAGGTGATGGCGAAAAATATAAATGAAAAAGTTGTAGTGAGAAATAGCTAAAAAAGCTAAAGTCGTTTTTTGTATATTTTGATGTGCCGATATGCTTTTCCGCAAGGCTTTGAATTTATTTTTGTGTGGTACAGTTGCTCCATCTGTATAGGCGATTCTAAAAGAGGACCATTGTTTTAAGTGGGATTGAGAAAAAACAGGGACTCGTTTTTTTTTTTGAGGTTGCGAAAGCGTGGCTGTTTGCAAAGGTGATGTGTGCTGTTTTTTTGTGAATTTTTTTGGATTAAATAAAAGACTGTTTTTAATTCTCTATTTTTTCCTTCTGTCTTTCTGCTCTTCTTCTACCCTTTCCCATTTCTTACTTTTTATTTCTACCCGTTTCTTATATCGTATGTGAACTTAATGACATTTCTTATTCATTTGCTTTTCTTTTTATTTTCCTGTGCTGCTTCAGTTTAGTTTTTTTCCGCAGTCGGGATTCGAACCTCTAACGGAAAACAGTGACCAATGATAACCTCAGGTCTGAGAGTTATGCGAGGTGCAAACTTCATCAAGAGTAGTAAATATTTGCTGAGATTTGAAGATAGTTAAAATTTTTCCTTAGGTTACTTGTCTCAAATGGGGGCAGGTAGTGTCACATCTCTGGGACGGCCCCAGAGGGACGTTTCAGGCTTGGTTGTACGATCTGAAAATAACATAGAGCTCCTTGGTCATTCAGCGTGAATAAACAAGTGGCAATTCTCTGCAAATTAACAGGGTTTTGTTTTTGTTTAATCTAATTCAAAATAGCTTAACCCAAACTCACCCCGCTTAACATCCACTGTTTACACTTTGCCAGACACGCAATTTACAAACAACTTTTTCATTTAACCACCGTCCTCTTAGCCATCTCCTTTCTTAACCCATTGGAGCCCAAAATAAAAATTTACAGTAGATGTGTTAAAGAATGTGTATGTGTGTGGAGTATTATGTAGGTTACAGTTACGTTGCAGTGATTTTTATCTTAGATGTATGGTTTTTACATTCTGGGTAGATAAGTTTTGGCATTGGATATGGTAGTGGATGTATTGAGAGGACATAAGAAGCTTTCTTAAGAAATAATTTAAACAATTTTTATGTTTTTAACAAATATATATTTGGGAGAAGAAATTAATTGATTTGGCATGCAGTAATAAACTTTAAGTTAAAGATCATTTGGCATTTCAGTAAGTAAGAAACATAAAAGCAGTTAAGTAAATATTATCTTGAGTTCTTCTTGACGCAAATTTTATGCAAGTGAGGCGATTGTGTTTTTCTTTCTTCTTTCGGGTGAGGCAGTTGCGAGCACTCCACTAGTGTGAATGAGTGAATTTTCTGAAGGGGCATTGCTCTCTGTTGCGATGCTTCTTAGAAAAGCTAGTCCTCACTGAGCTAAATAAATAATGTTAAATAAACCAATTTGGTTGTTAATTTCTTGTTGGAATTTTCTCTAGAATTTGCAATTTAATCTTCGATTAGTTATCACTAATTTTAAGGCAATTATGATTAATAGTCTTCAATGCTGATTTAAAATTACTTATTATTTAATAAGGCAAAAGAATACCGACATTTTTACTGGATAAAATTTAGAATGCTCCATGAAAAACTACCATGACGATATCCTTCGATGGGTAGGTTTCAATGTAAAAAAAAAAAGGTGTTGCACTTTTGGTCTTAAAATTTTGTCCATTCTTCCAAATGTCAGATTTAGATATTTCACGATTGTGGTGCCTCCAATTCTCTTTTTCTCTGGTGTGGGAGATGATTTTGGTTGATTCAAAATTCCCTGACAGCATACCAATGTCTTTTTTGGAGTTTCTGTACCACATGCTGTGTTAAGCCATCAGTATGAAGCAAATTGGTTCCATTTAAAGTGTTTGTGGTGGAGATTGGCTTCCATTTCAGGGCACTGGACTTTATAGGTTCCTCACTAGTTGTGCCTTTTTAGGTTGGTATGCCACTTGAAGATTTTGCTTAGCCGATTAGCGTTCTGGAAAAGTAGTTTTGGTAAATGTTATTTGGCGTGGTTTTGCTTTGGTTGCTGTGGTTGCCAAGTTTTTTGGCGAGAGGGTTCAGTCAGCGTTTTGTATCGAGTGTTTGGGCAGGATGTTTCTGTTGCGTGTTTCTTTGTGTTTTACGTTCAAGTTTTTCTTCTTGATTTTGTTGTATCTTCTTTCGAATGGTTTTCTGTTGTATCTTGAAGTCTTGTCTGTTTTTTCAAATGTTAAATATGGCTCTTAAAATTTTCTTTTTGCCGAGGCCGTTTTTTTCTCTGTTCTGCAAGATGAATTAGATTTGTTGTAATTTTTCTGGCAGTGTACCCCTTGCCTTTTTTTCGGTCTCCTGTAGCAGATGTGGTATGGAGCATTGATGGCTTTTGTGGGGTCGTATAGCGTTCATTTCAGCAAATGCACTGTTCCTGGATTATGTGGGAGTTTTCTCAGGTTGAGTCTATTTGGGTTAACCAAGTACTCCTGTATTCCACTTGAGAATCTTGTTAGCGAGTTAGTCATTTTGCAAAATTTGTTTCGGTGGAGTTTTTTCGATAGGATTGCTGCTTCGTTTGCTGTGATTGTGAACATTCTGGTGGTAATCGTGTTCAGGCAGCATGTCATGTCAGATTATTGTTCTACAGCGTGTTTCATTGGTTCACAAGTATTTAGGTATACGTTTTCCAGGGTTTCTGTAGTGCTATCACGCTGCCTTCTGGTTATTTTTCTGTTTGGTCATAAAGTTTTGTCTGTTCTTTCAAATGTCAAGTTTGGCTCCTTCACTTTTCTTTTTCCTCTTTCCATTTTTTTCCTCTCGTGTGGGAGATGATTCAGGTTGATTGCAAATTCACTGGCAGCAAGCGAGTTGCGTTTTGTTTGAATTTCTGTAGCGAATGTAGTGAGAAGCCATCAAATTTATAGCGTTCAAAGTTTCTTTGGGGGAGGTTGCCTTCCATTTCGGAAAATACATTTTCTTCGGCTTATGTGAGTTCTCCTAAATTTTGCGTTTTTAGTCTGGGAAAGTTAGCTTGTATGCTGCTTCATAGTTTCGTTAGCAGATTAGCTTTCTGCAAAAGTTGTTTTGGTAAATGTTGTTCGGTGGGGTTTTTGCTTTGATTGCTGTAGTTGCCAACTTTTTTGGTTAGAGTATTTGGTCAGCGTTTCGTGTCGAGTTTGGGCGGAATGTTAGTTGCGTGTTTGTTTGGTTCAGGTTCAAGGTTTTTAGGGCCTTTTGTGATGTTGTAGCGTCTTTCTTCTGTTTGCTTTTCTGATTTGTCTTCAGTTCTTGTCTGTTCCTTCAAATGTGATGTTTGGCTATTTGTCTTTTCTTCTTGCTATGACTGGTTTTTTTCTCTGCTCCGGGTGATCATCCAAGTTTATTGTATTTTTTTTCATCACTATGCCACTTGCATTTTGTCAGGATTTCTGTAGCGGATGTGGTGTGAAGCTATCTAATTCATGGCATTGAAAGTTTTTTTTGTGGGTGAGTTTATCTTCCATTTCTGCGAGCACGTTGTTCCTGTTTTTGTGGGAGTTCTCACAGGTTGGATCTGTTTGGGTTGTTAAAATACTCGTGCATTCCACTTGAGAGTCTTGGGGCAGACTAGCATTTTACAAAAGTAGTTTGGGTCTTTTTTCGGTAAGGTTGTCGCCGTGGTTGCTGTGATTGTCAACATTCTGGGTTCTCAGCATGTTCAGCCTGTGTCGTGTCAAGTGTTTGGCTGGGTAGTTGCTGTTGCGTGTTTCTTTGGTTCGCTAGATCTTTCTTAGGTAGTTTTTCAGGGTTTCTGTAGTGCTGTAGCATTTACTTTGGGGTTGCTTTTCTGTTTGCTTTGAATGTTTTGTCCATCTCTTCAAATGTCAAGTTTGGTTCTTTCACTTTTCTTTTTTGCTGTTGTCGTTTTTTTTTCTTTTGTGTAGGGGATGATTCAGGTTGTTTGCAAATTCATTGGCAACATCTCGCCTGCATTTTGTCGGAATTTCTGTAGCAGATGTTGGGTGAAGCCATTAGATTTGTATCGTTGAAAGTCTCTTTGGGAGGGGGTATTTGGCTACCATTTCAGTGAATTTCCATTTGTTGTTCCCGGGCTTTATGTGAATTCTCTCAGGTTCTGTATTTTTCGGTTGTGAAACTGCTCCTGCTTGTCCCTTCAGGGTATTGGTCGCAGTTTAGAATTTTGCAGTAAGTCCTTTTGGTGGTTTTTGCCATACAGTTATTTTTTCACTTGCTATGGTTGTTAGCATTCTGCATGCTGAGTGTGTTCAGCCAGCATGTCCTGTCAAGTGTTTGGTCGTAATGTTAGTGTTGCACGTTTCTTAGGTTCATAAAGTATTTTTGGGTGGAGGTGTTACACAGTTTATGGTGATGTTATGTCTGCCTTCGGATTCCTTTTCTGTTTGATCTTAAAGTATTGCTCCATTCTTTCAAATGCTAAGTTTGGCTCTTTCTTTTTTCTTTTTGCTGTTGTCAGTTATTGTGTGGGAGATGATTCAAGTTGATAGCAAATTTCCTTGCAGCATACCACTTACGTTTTGTAGGAGTTTCTTAGCAGATGCTGTGTGTAGTCCTCTGATTGGTGGCTTTCAAAGTCTTTCTTGGGGTGGTTTGCTTTCATTATAGCAAACGCATTGGCGCCAGGCTTTGTGGGAGTTCTTGCAATTTGTCTGTTTCTGTCGGGTAAGTTCTACTGTGCCCCTCTGGAGTGTCCTGAGAAGCACTTGAGCATTTTAAAAAAGACAATTTGTTTGAAATTGTCTGTAGGGTTGATGCTGCAGGTGTTACCAATGTGAAATTTTAGATCATTTAGCCGCTGCTTGCTTTGTTTAAAAAAATGAACAAAAAACACAAACTAGAACACACAAATGCAATAAATTTAAAGTAAACTATTTTAAAATAATTAAAACAATATTCACTATTCAATTTTGGGACCGTTTTAAATGCAATAGTTTTCTCTCAGCATGATCGGAAATAATGACTCCCTTACATGAAATGATATAGGTAGGATTGGATTAAGTCACTGCTTCACCCATCCACAAACTCTCAATGGTTTGAGTGTGGACTTTGGGGTTGTTTGGACTTGATAAATGCCATCATTGATTTTTTCAATGCATTTGTAGGCTTTCCACCCATCTGACATTATATAGATTCCAGGCAGGATATTTTCCATGATTGCAGGTTCCAGGATTGTTCTTGTTCCAGTTTGGAACAACCACAAAAAAACATCGTCTTGTGCCATGTTCAATGCCACCAGAAACCCAGTGGCCTCCATGGAAATAGCCTTATGGTATTTGCAGTGGTAAAACCGACTTTTTCCAATCTCAACCACCTTTCCCACAACATCTTCAGTTATCCCGCCGATTGGTCCTGCATTTCTTTCATGCCATTTCTGGCACTCATCATGGGAGAAGTTCGCCCAGTCGATCACTGTCTCCCTGTTTTCTACTTCAGCTTCACACTGAATAACTCCTTGGGGCAGGCCATACGCCCATAGAAGGATAATGCTTTTTAATGGAAGATGATTTCTTGAAAATAGGAGCCATCTCTCACCGACTTGAAATATCCACAGGGCGAAAACCGCCATCTCCTACATCAATACCTGTAGAAAGTTTTACTAGAGATGCTTCTCTGCCGCAATTTCTGCACAGAACGGAATCCTTTATGAGCCCCTTTCTGTAAGTCAACATAGGCTGTCGTCTGCTGTTTGCAAATAGTCTCCTAAATTGGCCAAATTCGATGTCCCCCGGCAAACTTCTTCACGCTGCAGAATGTCGGTGGAATTAAAGATTGTCGTTTTTCTCGCCATTAAATTGGAATGTTGCTTTCTTGGCAAAAGGGAAGGGCACTAAACACATTAACAATGTTAACAATGCTAACAATGCTGTGAATATGAAAAAAAACTAAGCTAACTTAACCTAACCTAACCTAACCTGTCTGAAAATAAAGTTTTAACTGAAATTTTCAAACCACAAACCCCCTTGCACTCCTCCTTGCCTCAAAAAGTTGTTAATAAAAAATTCATATAAAAGCACCCACACCACCTTCACAACCACCCACACTTTCACAACACTCACCAAAAAAAGGCACTGTTTTTTCCCTATCTCACTTAGAACAATGGTCCTCTTTTAGAATCTTCTCTACAGATGGAGTAAGTGTACAACACAAAAAATTCAAAGCCTTGCATTGAAGCATGAGCGCATCAAAATATAAAAAAACGACCCTAGCTTTTAAACATTTTAGGTCTTAATTTGTAAATATAAATAGATCAAACTTTTTTATTATGAAAATATAAAAATAATACAAATGAATGGTTCTATTTATATTACAGATATGAGTGTAAAGTCATATGTTCCTCTCTTGACCTTGAACCCCCATTCCATTGACTTTTTTCTCCTTCATACACCCCTCCCCTGTGCTTTTTCTTTTATCTCTTAGTATTTTATCAAGAACAAATGAACCCTCCATCTCTTATTGATTTTATGCTATTTAATTTCTACTGGTTAATTTTCAGTGTTAACTTGTGTTCTAAGGTGCCAGTATCATTCAACTTTTAAATTCTTCTACATATGACCTATTCATTTTTTATTCGATGTTAGATTTATTAAGGCATAGCTGATGAGTGGTCTGAGTGGATTTATTTAAGCGCCATATTCCAGATGTTTAGAGTGTTTAAATCAATTATAAATGAAAGCAGGAAAGAAAATGAAAATTCTCTAGGATCACAACAGGAATTTCGGGTATTGCACCCACACTGATCAATTAAGTCACTGTTGACTGTAGACTCTTGGCTTAATTTTTCATTTAGATCTAATGTCATATCAAACCGGATCCATGACAAAAATATACAAGCAAACAATTCAAACAATTATTTTATTCTAACAAATAAGTCCGCAACAGGACAGTACCCCAGGAAGGGGGTTTTTTGGCTGCAGCTCCCCTCTCTGAAATTGGCCACTGTGTCAACTAAATCGGTTACATGAGCTCCCTCCCCACAAGCAGCATTGGACAGCCCCCTCAGCCCCCCCAAAAAAAAATAAAATATTAACACATCCCTGGTACTAGTACAGCCCTGGTCCGCAGCTATTAATACATCGATATTCGGCTAATTATCAGATTCCCATTTTATATCCTGGATCGGTCATGGTAATTTTTCTGTTAAGTACAAAAAAAGTGTGACAAAAGGAAATCGACGATATGAAATGTGAATCCGATTCAGTCCGATTCTCAAATTGAGGAAAACTAATCATAAGCCGGTTTCAAATAACGATTTTTTAAAATAGAGCGTGGATTTCACAATTTTAAAATCAACTTTAATAAATATTTAGAAGTTAGCAACTTTTTTGACCAGATTTTCATTTTAGCATGTCCACATCTATAAAAAACAATTGTTACTTTTTTAAAATAAACCATACATAATCGCTATTGTTGGGTGGCAGTTATCTTAGGTGGCAATTATCATAGGTGGCAGTTATCTTAGGTGGCATTGGTTGGGTGGCAGTTGTCTGGGTGGTGGTTGTCCAGGTGGCAATTGTTTTAGAACCATGCAGTACAACCAGGGATGTCCCACAGATGTGTCCGTGGCGACAATTTGGCAAACCTTGGCAGCTCCAGGCTATGGAAACAGGAGGCCATGGCTGGTGCCACTCTCGAGAGCTGCACATCGTCAGCAATGCCTAGCCTGATCCAACCAACATTGATATTAGACCGCTAAGGATTGGCGAAGGGTCATCTGGTTTGATGAGTTACGGTTTCAGCTGTATCAGGCCGATGGTCATGTCTGTGCCTGGCACAGGCCCAAAAAGCCAAGGACCCTGCTTGTCAAGGTGACCACTCATGCTGGTCTGGGGTATATTTTAGTGGCATGTAATGGGTCCATTGGTGCATCTGACATTCACTCTGCATACTACTTCCTATGATGATGTGCTAGAGGACCACAAGCACCTCTTCATGAATTGTTTTTACCCTGCAGGGGATGGCATCTTCCAGCAAGATAATGCGCCTCCACGCATGGCCCTTGTGACATGGCAGTGGCTGAAGGAACATGCTACCGACTTCACAACAATGATTTGGCCTCCACGTTTCCCAGATTGCAATCTAGTGAACATTTGTAGGACGTCATTCATTGATCTGTCAGGTAGTCTCCAACACAACTGGTAAATGCAGCATTTTTATGGAGTACAGTGGAGGTACATAGCTTGCAGTGCCTGTGGATGTGTTCTGGCGACTGGTAGATTCTCTTGCACGATGGGTCTCCACCGTTGTCTGGGCCAGATGGGCCCAACACGTTATTAGTGTAGCACCCAAAAGACAGAAGACAGTAAAAAATTCTTCTTTTGCGAAGGACAGTCTTTGGGTTTTTTCTTTTCCGTTTTGCATGCTTGAATCAAACATTAAAGCTTCACCATATGAATAGTCTTCGGAATGTTAGCCCCAGAAGTTCTGCAGATGTTCTTTTGGTATGGGACTAAATGGTGCCTATAATAAACAAAATAGATAAAAATACCAGTTTAGAGAATAAAACTGCCTAATTGCCTAATTGATTTGTAATCATGCAGAAAGGAACTCAACAATTACAAACTCAAAAATGGGGAGATAAACTTGACAACCCTTTAGACAGCATCCTGTGTTTGTTGTTTTTTTTTCTGTAAAATTTTTTCCATCATGGATGGATCAGACACAAATGAAGAAATTACTTTCATTTTTCTTTTGGATGGATCCGGGTGAAGAGGTGGAGTGGAAGAGAGAGGCCCCCGAGGACGCGGACGGATGCGAGGGATGCCTTGATGATGCTATTACCTGACTCGATTCCTGCAGAAACCCCTTCCTCGCCATAACAACACTTTATAAAAAAAAGAATGAGGTCTTAAGCGGCGACGTGGAGAAGACACATCACAGCGTTTGAAGCAAGACAATCAACAGTAGGCTTCTCGCATAGCGAGGAAAATTACTGACCCAGGGTCCAAAACAGGATAACCCTACTGGAAGACTGCATGCCACTAAACCAACGTTTTGAAAACCATATCGAACTGGTTACGAAGAATACACATTTTGTGCCATTTAATTAAGATTGTACGTTTTCTGTCTTTGTTTCTTTTGTTTGTTTCTTTACATCGCTGAATTGAGATAAAAGGAAAAGATGGGAGACAGTCTGTATCTGGTATTACTACTTCAGAAATAGTCATGAAGCGAATGGCCGAAAGTCAAGTAGCAAACCTCGGTGTAATGCGTCTGAACAGATCGTATAAAATAGGTTAACTTCACCTCACTAGCAACAGTAATAGTTCCCCTACCTCAACCTCCCCCCCTCCTTACTTACCTGTCCCATTAACCAAGCGTGATCTATAAAGATTCTGGCTGTTTCCTAACCAATTGGTAGCTTATCCATAAATCCTAGAAAATTAATAATCAATGGAAAAGGAACATTCAATAAAAGAAAAGCAAAAAGAATACTTACCAAGAGCATTCGAATCCGCATACTGCACTCTGGAAACTGTATAGATACGTTTTTAGACCAGTTCATGTCAGAGAAAGAAATTAATGTTATTATGTATATTACTGGTGTTTCATAGATATAGTAGTCAACCTGAATAATGCTTGTTAATATCCAGGAAAAAATTTGTTTTGTTAATTGACATAATTTAAAGTTTAAACCTATCACTTTAGTGCCATAACGGCCAGTCATTGACATTTATTTTTTTGTTAATTTTTTATTTCTTTTTCTAACACCCTGTTGGTAAAAGGGGTTTACCAACCTCCAGTCTTGAGAGACGATGCTGTTGAAAAATAAAAAAAGACTTTGCTAATGCATACAGTATGAAAGTGACACAAAAACTCTTGCCAGGAATAGTGAAAATGGAATTAATATTTTGGCCATTGCAGTCCCCTGAAAGTTTATTTTCAAACAAATTAACCACGTAATAGTCCTTTAATAAAAATGTGTGCGCGGATTTGAAGAGAACCTTTGGAGATAACAAAGGAGTGTGCTAGTGGAGAGGTTTGTGGTGTAAAAGAAAAGAAAGAAAATATTATGGAATAAACAAAGTGGTAAGAAGAAGAATTGATGTTTTGAAGCGTTCGCGCTATAAGTAACATGAGAGACGGTAGGGAAAGCAATAACAATGAACATAGAAAAATATTGAAATTGTTGGCGGCCTTGTACCGGAAGCGGGATCCAGAGACATTGATGTTTGAACAAGCCCTGCGGGAACTTCAAGATTTTCTACATGCAGAAGCATTGCCAGGTGAAAGTCCCACATCATCAGTAGAAATATATTTTTCTCGCATCAGGGAAGGTGTAATTATACATTCAGATGTCGCAGAGTGACGATTTTATGAGAGATGATGTGATTCCGTTCACGAAGAGTGCCGACTACTATGCAACAGAACGCATGAATAATGCCTCAGAGCGACAAGTTGACGTCTTAGGAACTTGGCTTCGAGAATCACACGAAGATGTGCAGAAAGGTGGACAGCACTTAAACGTCGCCCTTTACGATGGCTACACAGATATAGCCTAGTATTTGGTGAACCTCGAGTCACAGGCGAGAATTAACGAAGTACCTGTGGCCCTGCTGCGAAGAATTTTTTCATTGATAAAAGAAGATCAGTTGACACCGTGGATAAGCGACCTTCTACAGGGAGTCAGGACCTGGGAGGAAGCGAAGCACAGTTAATCGAACGTTTTGGAAGTGCGAAGATGGAGGCAGCTCGGAAAAGGTGTTGTCCACCAGGGAAGATACGGAGAGTGAGTTCTTAATCAAATTTTTTACTGATTTACGAAGTTTGAGCGCGACTCTCCAACAAGCTTTGACTGAGCTAGAATTATTCGAGCTAGCCATATAAAATATGACAGATTATCTGAAACAAACTGAACAACCTTCAACAGTTAACACAGAACAACGGCTTCTGGCATTGTACAGAGTGGGAGCAGATACGCGCTATGTCTAGAGCCAAAAAAGGTGATAAGAAAGCTGAGAAGGTGATAAGGTGAAGAAGACAGAACCCACAAATTTCCCATCTATTATGCAATTGTGAGTACAAGGTACCTGGCCTGGGTTTGGTGAACCACCTGTCTACATCCTGGGTATATAAATAATCAAAAAGATGAAAAGGAGAAACGTTCTCTCCCGTAAGAAAACTTCACCCCAAAAAGGATAATGTACAAGAAAATAACTAGAGTTTTAAGGACCGAAATGCCTACCAAGTGGAATTAACGGAGAAGACAAACGATTCGAACCAAATCATCGTCATTGTCACAAACATAAAACCGTATAAGCGGTACGATAAGGTACCTTGATGAAACCATTCAGCATCTTTCAAGCTCATAGATCGAAAAGCTCTATCTAGCCTTGGTTTAAGACCTAGGAGGTTACTGTGTTAGTCCTCGTCAAAAGAAACCCGTGATGCTATTAGCATTAGAAATCAAGAATATATTCAACTTGGATTTTTTTGGAGTAGAAGAAAGAGTTTCATTCGAAGGAGCGGGCTATAGCACACAAATGCAGAAGACAGAAAAAAATTATTTTCATATGAAGGACTGCATTTGGGTTTATTCTTTTCCCTTTTAGGTGCTTGATTAGGCAGGTGTGCCATGACTTTTGGTGAGTGTATAATAATACCATTAACATATGTCAGCATGAAGAAATTTTTGGCCATCAGAGTTGACCAGAATTACTTTCGGACAAACCAAAGAGTGGGCGAAAAAACTGTGAAACTAATGGGGAACTTGCAATGCAGTACAAACAAACGTATTCCATGTACCCTGGCTGAAAATGACAAAGACTTTTAACCTGGATTAGTGTGATCGCCTATTGTGACTGCAGCTGGCGCTTGCGACTTAGGTGCTGCTTAGGTTAGGACTGAGCTATGCGATAACTACTGACTCCGACTTTGTCTAAATGAAAGATTTTAATTAGATGAAAACCCAGCGAAACTAATGAGTAACCTCATATGGAACACAAACGTATTTCCAGTACCCTGGTTGGAAATCATGATGAATGTTTAGCCTGGTTAAGTGCAAACAACTATCATAGCGACAGCCGACTTGCTGGCGTCAAGGAAGCCTAGGTTAGGTTTGAGCAATGCAAACACTTCTGTACCTCAAATTTGTCAAAAGAAAAGAAATTTAATTGTGGAAAACGTTTGCAACTAATTGGGGAACTCCTGTGGATTACAAACAAACATATTTCATGTTCCAGACTGGAATTAATGAACAATTTATAACCTGGATTATTGTAACTACTAATGTAACTACTAATGTAGAATGCCTAATGTAACTACTGCAGTTTTTGACGTGGCATAGGTTAGGAATGAGCTGTGTGATAAAAACTGCGTACAAATGTGCCAAAAGAAAGATTTTAATTACGTGAAAATACAGTGGAAATAAAATCTTGTAAACATTCCAACGAGGAGTTTAAGCAGTGAAGCAGAAATGCATTTATACATTTATTAAAAAGAAATTAATTCCCCCTGAGCAGGGTAAGACAGGTAGCAGGTCCTGCAGTCATCTATTTTTACCCCTTTATTGCATTTTTTCCCCTCTCCACAAGTTTTTTAATCAAAAAATTAATTTTCTCGAACGTAATATGTAGAAAATGTAAAAAAGCTCGTATTATCTTAACTTTCTCATCTTTTCCGAACGTATGATATATCACATGCCAAATGTTGCCATAGTTCTAATGACCAAGTGACTGTCACCTCCGCAAATCTGGCCCTAATGGAACAATTGGGCCTAAACTTCCTAGTAATGTAGATCTTACCTACAGAAATCTGGATACTGAATTTCATGCCTTTATGTACCTAAATAGCATACAGATATGTTGTCCTCTCTGAATTCCACCCTCGTAATTCCGACCCTAGTTTACCAATCAAAACCAAACTAAATAGTGCATAGGAAGCTTTATTCCGAATTTCACTGTTCTACCTCAGAAAATGTAGAAATTATGAAGGGGACATACTGACATTATAAAAGCAATAGGTAGCTCTATTCTTCCGCTATTTTATAATATAGATGATTAGCAATCGTGCGTCAACAAAGCGATTTCATGTGCGCGTGCCGATGTCAGTAATGCTTAAAGATGAACAGAAAAATAACAATGTATTCTTGAAAAATCAAATGTTATATGACATGCCATTATCTTGGTATTCTTTATACTCACTGTATTCTTTACACTCACGTGAATTCGACTTGAGGGGGTCCACGAAAAATCCTGAAAAATTGATATGGCCGAGCTATAGTCATGTTTGACAGTCATGTTTCTGAAAACAGAATTTGAAAAAGTGCAAATGGCGGATGGCCGGCTAGATAAACGTACAGACCAAGGGTGCATTCTTATACGTAGCTTTTCTGCTAAAGCTCCTAATAAGGGGGACTGAAAATCATGAAGACTTTTTAGCCTAGTCTTGTGCCAATATCTATCGTCTTCTGCCAACTTCAATGCGAGTAACGAGTAACTTCTATGGAAAACAAAGAAACGCATTTTATATACAATGGCTGGCAATCACGAAAATTTTAGGCTGGTTTAGTGCGAACGACTATTGTAGCGATGGTCAATTTTGATGACGTCGAGTGCGGCCTAGATTAAGCTTGAAGTACGTGATTGCAATTGTGCACATGTTTGCCAAAAGGAAAGACTTTAAATAGGTAAAAAAATCAGTGAAGCTAAAACAAACAAACGTATTTCATATACCCAGGGCTAGAGGCCACAAAGATTTTTTAGCATGGATTAGCGCGATTGCCAATCATAGTAGTAGGGGGACGTTGTTCATGCCTAGCAAGGCTTAGCCCTTCCTTTAGCTGTGCTGCAAGATCTATGAATAAATTTGTTAAGAGGGATGTCTTTAGTTATGTGAAAAAAACTGGTGAAACAAATGGGTAAACGCCAATGAGGCATAAACAAAGTATTTAATGTGTTATTGTTGGAAAAGAAGAAACTTTTTCAGCCTAGCTGAGAGTGATCACTTATCTAAGAGACCATCATCATTTTTCACGCCTACCACAGGACTCCAATGGAATACAAACAAACGTATTTCATATACCCAGGACTGGAGGACAAAGATTTTTTATCCTAGATTAGCGCAAACAATTGTTCAGGTGGGTGACGTTGTTCTCACCCGAGCTGCCCAATAACTTGCACAAATTTGTTAATGGGAATGTCCTTAATTAGGCAAAAAAAGATGAAACAAATGGCTAAACCCTAATGTAGCCCAGAATTACATATATCATATGCTCAGGGCTTGAAGACACGAGCCTTATTATTAGTTCTTTAGTTTGGATTAGCGTGAAAAGTGATCACAATGCCAGGTGAAACTGTTCACGCCATGCGAGTGCGCTAGGCCTTGCCCAAGCTGCATAATAACAACTACACACAAATTTGTTAATAGGGAAGACTTTAAATTGGCGATAAAAACCAAGGAAAGAGCTGGGCAATCCCCAATGGAGCACAGAAAGGTTAGGTTAGGTTAGTAAGTTAGGTTGGGTTAACGGAAAGTTAATATCCTCGGCATAGAAAGTCTGTACAAATTAGTAAAGAGAACCATGTACAAGTTAATATCCTCTCCAGCATTGAAAAATGTGAAATTTGTATTTATTTCAACGTTTCAACCAGGAAGAAATCTGAGGGAAATAATACAATCATTGCACCCAACTATGTGAGAAAAGGCTTTCAGTCACAGAGACAAAAATGAAAATAAATCGAATTTAAAACAGAACACTTATGAAATAAATCACCTGTTCCCACTTCATCAGGTTATCAGGAGTTAATCCCACTCAAATTAGACAATGCAACCATAATTTTAAAAATTATTTGAAACTTGAAAAACAAACTGAGCACCTTGAAACTGTGATGACCCAACACTCCAGCTACTGTGCATAAGCACTCAAATCTAAAATGCTCTACCACTGGGGTGCATGATCATCAAGGGTTCGGGACCAGTAATTAAGGGAACCAAGACATAGATACGTGTTCATAAAAGCATTCATATTTATTTCCATTAACCAGACAAAAGTAACATACAGTATGCAAAAACATTAGCGCTCTACTCTAAACTTGAAGGGGCCCCAACAAGAAACTTAACATTTATGGCAAAGCAGCGATACTTAAAGCTATATTGTTTTTATATCTATTAAACAGCACCACAATTCGTGGCATGCAATCTGAGTCAGGGCTTACTCATACTCGTCTGGTATTGCCTTTGGGGGGGGGGGGATAACATTCCCATGCAGTGACACTCAACTGGTTATATTGTGCTTGCTCCCCCAAATAAAATATTCCTAACAACTTCTGATGCAAGAAAGTGCTCTGTGCCTGCTTTTACTGTTCCAAGGTAAGGGAGAGACACCGTAACCCTTCTTAGCAGTAGAACGGACTAAACACAGGGTGGCCACTGGCAAACTCCTGTATGAGCTTCCACGTCTGTCTCTTAGGGCACGTGATTATGTTTTCAGTGTGCTTAAACTGACCTTTCAACCTGTCCACCCACTCAATACACCTGTTTACAAGTTCTCCTGCTCATAGCAGCCATAACCATGCCCTAGTGCTGAGAAACTTATTAAATTAATCACTTTACAATGCATGTTAACAGTTCCCAAAGAAACAGACAAAAGGATCATTATCAGAATCTTCTTTATAGCGAGTGCTTGCTTTATCAAAGGTACGTTCTAAAGTCAAAACGGAAACGTAGAGCGAAATTCCATAGCACATGAATCCCGGCAGGAGGACACGGGAAACATATACAAGGGAACTCCTTTATAGTGCTCCAAACCCGCTGGCTTTCAGTGTTGTAAAATCAGCAAAGATACCAGACACCAAAAAGTTGTCGAATCTTGGGCTGTAACATCAACACTCGGCATGATTACCCCATGGCATGCCGCTTCGTTGCGTCTCGCTCTTATGATTGTCCCTTCCATCTGGCATCGTATTGCTTAGTGCACCGCTTCCACTTCGCAGGGTCGTATTCTCATTGATCCATGCCTCGAAGACGTTAACTTTAAACTTGGATATTTACACAAGAAATACTTTCTATAATATTTTCCTTATTGATAACGATTCAACAAATCAATATAATATAATAAATAAATAAAATACAACTTTAATATACCAGCATGAGCTTAACAGCAGCCATTCGAAAATGTCGCAGATTGCCATCTCGAAAAACACATCTTTTCAGCTTGTGTGCTGACGCTGGAATTCTCGAAAAGAAATATAAAAAAAACCCCAGAAAACACGCGCAAGAACAACAAAGCAACACATTCGCTCTAACATATTTTCTCTAAATTTCTCACAACAATACTCTGCCGGAGGCTGCAATGATCTTCACCGATTTGGAGGTAACAATCGCAGCTGCCAACAGAGTACACACATGCAACAACGCCTCTCACACAGCATTGCAAATAAACCAATACACTACAGCTGTTTCCACAATGAATGATTTATTCTTGACTAGAAACAATGACGATATCTACCATATAATTAACACGATCCGTAAAAATTCATAAATCAGCAGAGAAATCCAAACATAACTTACAACCTTAATCTCAACCCATCCCTCCGCCGGACACATGTGACTTCCAGCTAACCTGGAAAGTCACATGCGCTCGACGAAAGGCCTCGAACATACCCTGTCAAGTGTTATGTTCGAGTAAGCTTCCCCCAAATAAAATACAAAAAAAAATATTTCTTATAACAGCACTCTATTACCATACAAAAAAATTAATAAATATGTCACAACGCGCAATGAATGCAATAACCACCAAGCACTACACAATCTCAATTGCACACACACTCTTTCTTACTGACAAATACACCTGACTACCCCACCATTCCAACTCGCACATGCCAGTTTCACCTCTTTCAAGCCATTTCCCTCAGTAAGCATGGCGGGCCTGCCTATGCAAAGAGTACCATTGAACTATAGTAGCTTCCTCTTGAACAGGTGGTTCCGACACGATATCATGCCCCTCCCCCACCCATCGCTGCGGAGATGAAGCTACCTCCGGTGCCATCCCTCTTCCCTGGGTCACATCCCCACTGCCCTCTGTTATGTATGGGTGCACCCCATTGTCTTCTCTATTGACTGGTGCTGCTCCATTATGCCCCCAATCTCGACCTACATTTCTCACAGGTTCCCACTCGTCTGACTCCTGGTCCTCCTCTTCAATTTCTCCTCCATCTTCCTCCCGTATCCTAACAGCATGCTGCTGCTTCTTCCTCTGACTCACTTCTGCGTGCAACCAACACGGTTCACATGGACTACCAATGGACGGTGTTTCTATGAATCCTCAATCTCGTCGTCAACCTTGTTAATCTGCCGTAATACACGAAAGGGGCCAGTAAATTTTGTACTAAATTTTCTCTTTGGACCTCCTTTACGTAGTAGCCATACTCTATTACCGATCATTAGGGGATGCACTGCTTTATTCATTTTTTCCAAATGTTGTCGACGTTTCTGGATGTCCCTTACCTTGATCGAGTCTCTGACCTGTGTTAGTCTTTCTACCAATCCTGATCGGTAGCGCTATATTACATCCTCACCATTGGCTTCATTCTCAGCGCTTTGTGGGTGAGCCCGGTTCGAACCAGTACAGCAGGAACACAGGGCTCTCCTTAGTCGACACATGCTGGCTTGTTCGCAGAGCGTACAAGGCAAAGTCCAGCATGTCGTCCCACTGCTCGGGGTGTTCATGGCACAATGCCATCACGGTTTCACGACTTATTACATCGCTCAGCGATCCTGTTAGACGTTGGCAGGTACGCTGTGGTTACTTTGTGTGTGATGTTAAGATCCTCACACAGCGACCTGAACACTGCCGAGGGTGAAGTTAGCCCCATGGTAGCTGATCACTTCCTGAGGCACTCCATACCAACACACGATATTCCGGGCACATGCCCATTCCACAGATTCGGCAGTCTGGTTGGGGAGTGCCTCTGCCTCAATAAACCGTGTGAAAACGATAGTGAGCACCAGGATAAACCGATTGCCCCTGTTGGACCTCCGAACTAGACCCATCACGTCAATTACTATTTTTAGGAAGGGAAACTCTGCGGTAATTCCTTCCTGCCATGGGGCACATGTTATATTATTTTTGATTGCTGACAGGCTTTGCAGAGCTGCACTTTCTGTGTAACGTCACTCCTCATCCCTGGTCAGAAATAAATTTTTCGCAATTTTCTGAGCGTTTCGCTAATTCCACGATGCCTCCCTAAGAGTGCCAGTCAATTAATGCTTTTCGTTGCACCTGTGGAACGCATATTCGTACCTGCTCCCCTTGATTCTTCGCTTCGTAGCGCACAATCGACCCATTCTCGACGCCATACCGTCCTCCCATTTCAGCTGCCTCAGTCCGGGTCTCAAGTGCTCGACTAATTTCCTGGAGCCACCCATCCTCCCGCTGGGTACGCCGGAGTTCCTCACGTGTGATGGGGCCCGAAAGCTCAGTCGTTATTGCGCAGCATTGCCGTGATAGCAGGTCGGCCAATACATTCTTTTTGCCATCTATTTATATGTGGAGCCGTATTCCTCCAGCTCCAGCACCCATCTCAGCACACGCTAGTTGAGATGATGCATGTGCTCGATGAATGTTAGAGGCTGGTGGTCCGTCAGCACCGTGTGGTAGGGTGGTCAAGATTGATGTGTCGAAAGTGGCCGGCCACTCGGACGATAGCAAGGGCCTCTTTCTCAACAACTGAGTAGTTGACTTCCCCCCCTTCAACTTCTTGCTAAAATACGCAATAGGTTGCAGGCCCATCCCAACCTCTTGCTGAAGCGTGCCTCCAATTGCATTGGTCGAGGCAGCGGTTGATAAAAAAATTCTTTTTAGTAATCAGGGGGAATCAATAGAGGCCCGCTGCTCAGGACCGTTTTGATAACATTAAAAGCTTCCTTACAGGCGGCGTCCCATTGGAACGGCACCCCTTTTTCATCAGCTCTATAATGGGAACCAGAATATCAGAAAGTCCCAGTATAAAGGGCTGGTAGAAATTCACCGAGCCCACAAAGCTGCGAACTTCGCGTGCATTCTTGGGTTCACCTAGCTTGCGGATCCCCTCCACATTCCCTGGATCAGGGTGAGATCCTTCCGCCGTTATGATATGCCCCAAATAATGCACATGAGGAGTGCAAAACAGGCACTTAGCCGGATTGATCATCAGTCTCTTGTTCCTAAACCTCCCCTGTATCCACGCAGCACATCCACATGATCCTGAAACGTTTCTGTGGAAATCAGAATGTCATCCAAGAACATGTGGATGTTTTCCCTAACCCCTCCCTTCAGAGCAGCCACCACATATTGTTGAAGGAGGTGGGAAGAATTCTTCCCGCCCTGGGGCAATCGTGTAAGTTGGAATTTGCCCCATTGTGAGTGGAAGGCATAGCACGATCTCAGTGACTCGGCCAATGGTATTTGATAGTACCCATTAATTAGGTCGAGCACTGAGAAGCATCTATGCCCCCTCAGCTCTTCCAGGATGTCCTTAATTATCGGGGTCGAGTAATCCATGGGGCTTGTGTGTAAGTTCACCTTACGAAGGTCTAAGGTAATCCTCACGTCCCCATTCATCTTCGGAACAACTTGGACTGGACAGTTCCATGGACTTACGCTGGGCTCGATGACCCCAGCCTGCTCGAACTCTGCCAGTTTCCATCTGTATGCCTCCCGATACACGTGAGGAATATGATACTGCTGGGTGAAAACGAGATGAGACTTATCAATGGTATATTCGGCTACATATTCTCGCATCCCGCGAACCCCGGCGAAAACGTCCCCAAATTCATAAATGGTCTCTGTGATTTTTTTCCGCAAGTCTCCCTCCATTTCTTCGAGCTGCAGTCCATCAATAGTATGCAACGCTCAATCACTCCACTATGCGCAACCTCCGACTTCATCACTACCACGAACTTCCACCCCTCACATCGTTAGCTTTCACTCCCTACAATCACTGGTACCCATTGCCGACATTCTCCCATTCCACTCAGCTACCTACCCAGCTACTCATGCCCAAATACCTCTGGAATGAGCTTCTATGTCAACATAACTTGAAAACTCTGTTTTCATAAAATGCTCACAAACACAATCCTCTCAATTACACCCTCACTAAACGTCCTTACTGCTTTTAGACACAAATCTACCAAAACAATTTCTTAACACAATTTCCAGCTTTTATAAACACGTCTAAGTTTGCGTCCCTCGTTAATCCGAAATTACCGTATTACTGGTCCCTGTTCGGGCACCAGTGTGATGACCCAACACTCCAGCTATTGTGCATAAGCACTCAAATCTAAAATGTTCTATCACTGGAGTGCAGGATGATCAAGGGTTCGGGACCAGTAATTAAGGGAGTCGAGACATAAATTCGTGTTTATAAATGCCTTCATTCAATTTGTTTCCATTAACCAGACAAAATATACATACAGTATGCAAAAACATTAGCGCTCTACTCTAAACTTGAAGGGGCCCCCAAATTTATGGCAAAGCAGCGATACTTAAAGCTAAATGTTTTTTATACCTATTAAGGAGCACTGCAATTCATGGCATGCAATCTGAGTCAGGGCATAGTCATACTCGTCTAGTATTGCCTTTTTTTTGGGGGGGGGGGATAACATTTCCATGCAGTGACACTCAACTGGTTATATTTGTCTTGCTCCCCCGAATAAAATATTCCTAACAACTTATGACGCAAGGAGGCGCTCTGTGCCTGCTTTTACGTTCGAAGGTAAGGGAGAGACAGCGTAACCCTTCTTAGCAGTAGAACGGACTAAACACACTGATAGCCACTGGCAAACCCTGTATGAGCATCCATGTCTGTCTCTTAGGGCATGTGATTGTGTTTTCAGCGTGCTTAAACTGACGTTTCAACCCATCCACCCACTCAATACACCTGTTTACAAGTTCTCCTGCTCATAGCAGCCATAACCATGCCCTAGTGCTAAGAAACTCATTAAATTAAACACTTTACAATGCATGTTAACAGTTCCCAAAGAAACAGACAAAAGGATCATTATCAGAATCTTCTTTATAGCGAGTGCTTGCTTTATCAAAGGTACGTTCTAAAGTCAAAACGGAAACGTAGAGCGAAATTCCATAGCGCATGAATCCTGCCAGGAGGACACGGGAAACATATACAAGGGAACTCCTTTATAGTTCTCCAAACCCGTTGGCATTCAGTGTTGTAAAATCAGAAAAGATACCACTCACCAAAAAGTTGTCAAATCTTGAGCTGTAACATCAACACTCAGCATGATTGCCCCGTCGCATGCCACTTCGTTGCGTCTCGCTCTTTTGCATTGCCCCTTCCATCTGGCATTGTATTGCTTAGTGCACCGCTTCCACTTCGCAGGGTCATATTCTCATTATTCCATGCCTCAAAGACGTTCATTTTAGACTTGGATATTCACACAAAAAATACTTTCTATAAATTTTCTTTATTGCTAACGATTCAACAAATCAATATAATATAATAAATAAATAAAATACAACTTTAATATCCCAGCATGAGCTTAACAGCAGACGTTTGAAAATGTCGCAGATTGGAATCTCGAAAAACACGTCTTTTCAGCTTGAGTTGGTGCTGGAATTCTCGAAAAAAAATATTAAAAAAAAACACAAAACACGCGCAACAACAACAAAGCAACACATTCGCTTACACATATCTTCTCTGAATTTCCCACAACAATGATCATCCCTGAGTCGGCGATAACAATCGCAGCTTCCAACAGAGTACACACACGCAACAACGCCTCTCACACAACATTGCAAATGAACCAATACAAAACAGCTGTCTTCCCAATGTATAAATTATTCTTCACTAGAAACAGTGACGATATTTACCATGTAATTAACACAATCTGTAAATATTCATTAATCTGCAGAAAAATCAAAACAAAACTTACAACTTTAATCTCAACCCACCCCTCCGCCAGGCCCACGTGACTTCCAGCTAACCTGGAACATCACAAAACAAAATAGTATATTAGAGAAGAGTGTGAAGAAGCTTGGAGAAAATTCGAGAGCTCTGAAAACAAAAGAAAATTTATAATAATATAAAAAGAGTGTAATGATCCAACACAAACAACTGTGCTGATTTAGTGGGTATATAAACGGGGTGAAGAGTTGAAATAGTATGTGTGAAAGTGAAAAGCCTTTTGCTCTGAGTGCCTGTAACTAGGTCACTGCCCCATTGACAGAATTAAAGCACCACCAACCAAACAAAGAGCACACCCAAAGCAACCACACCCAAAATAACCACACCCTAAATGACCTCACCCAAAAATAAACAGTCACACCTAAAAACAAAAAACCAATCACACCCAAAAGGACCACACCCAAATACAAACAGTTACACCCAAAAGGACCACACCTAAAATGGCAAGCCCCAAAAAACCACAATTGAGATAGAGTAGACCCAAAGATTTCAAACGACAAAAAATAATCTGAGCGCCAAAAAACGAAAAAAATAGACTCAAAAAAATGGTGGCAAAAAATTAAAATTAATAAAATCATAGGCATAAAATATTAATATTAGCTGTGAGATAACAGAAAAATATGTCACTTGGTCAGAATATTGACCTTGTGACATCAAAAGGGGGGGTCACGTGGCTGGAATCCTGCATGCTGATTGGCTGTTGGAAACTACACTGACAACTTTGAGTGATGAGATGGGAATATTGGCATGATAAATTTTAAAATGATTTTAGGGAGTTTGATATACAAAGCATCAAAAATGAAAACAGTAAATCCAGTAATTAAGAAAGGGATTTAAATAAAAGGAAGATACATTATTTAAGTCTATGTTAAAATTATTCCATTTTAGTTAGTAACAAACATATAACTTGTGGAACAAATTTAAATTATTCTATTAATAACAAATATCAAAGATAAATATAATAAAATATGGTACATTAAATAATAATTGATAATCAACACAAAGAGACACATGGTTTAGGTGTAATCATATATAAATTCAAGATTATAATCAAAATCAAATTATGTATGATTAATGAGCAGTTTTCTTCCCTTAAGTCGATCTTTAATAACTTCTATATTATGGGAAATTCTGATAATTTTATGTAAGTTTTTCATTTTATCAATAGAATCATTAGTGTTTATTATATGTTGGCAAATATAGAATCGACATTGCTAACCTGTCAATAATGTGTTTAATATGTTTAAAGAGACACCCCCACTTAAAAGAATGTTGGAGGCTAGAGCACTAGATGAAGAGTAGACGCGGAAGATCACCACATTTTTGTTGGTAGTGATCTATGGGAGGCAGAAGAGTAGAGGCGGCAGCGATACAGTGCTTGGAAAGAATAGTGTGGTAACAGCTGCTACTGGCAATGCTGCATTCTTGATTACCAATTTGATGATAGTAGTGGTGGCGCTAGAGGTGGGCGATTCCGTGAAAAATGGCGCTGCAATTGACGGAGAAATGTTGTGGTCACTGCATTTCAAACTACTTGAGCATACTCTTTAAGGTTAAAAAAATAAAAAAAAGTCTGCTGTTTTAATTAAGTTGAAACATGAGATACAACATGGAATATGAGGAATGAACAATATTGAAAATGTTTAGATATATAAAGAGAACGTCTTTTTTCATACTTACTTACTTACTTACTTTTCAAACCCGTTTATCCATTAGAATCGCGGGGGCAGCAGCCCTATGGAGGACATCCAGCGATCGCGATCTTCTGCGGTCTTTTTTCTTATAATATTATTTTTTTATTATATGATTAACAACCAAACTACATAAATTTACATATCAGATATTTTAGAGTAACATATGTGAGTAACCTAATGTATAATAAACTAAGTGTAAATCATGTATAATAAGCACAATTTTTTTTCTGTAATCATGTAATAGATGCCGTATTTCTGTGAAATAAATGCTTCTTCACCTTTTTCGGGCGTGGCAATTATTCGAGGGATGTGATAAATGCATTCATTGTGATTTACGTCATATTCTTGCTTCCTTTTTTAATTTTTTTTAATTTATGGGTAATTTTTTAATATTTCTGTTTGTTTTCGTAATGAAATTACTTTACATTTACCTTACTAATCAAAATGTCTTAAAAAAATAATAAATGGATACTTAATTTTCCAATAATAAAAGCTGCGACTTTTGTTTGAGGGCAGTGTCATTTCGCGTTAACACTGGGCAGGCAAGGCGGCAAATGCAGCAAAGCGTCTTTTTCTGCCTCCCCCCTCCCTCTTGAATCTTCTGCCACCCGTGCGAGTTGTTCCCACTGGGTCTTCAAGAGAGAAGTGGCAAAGAAGAGAAAAAAAATGGTTTAGGGCTGTGGAGTTGTCTGGCGTGGAGTCACCTGGGAGTGGAGTCGCGGGACATGGAGTCGTTGGTCGTAGATTCGCCTTGCGTGGAGTCGCTAGCGTCAGAGTTTCGCGAAAACAAAACAGAGGAAACAACTAAAAGTCAAAGTTTCGATAATGTTTCTACAATTCACATTTAAAGATCGCATTTTCGCACACCCATGTAACTAACACGTAATCTAAAAAATTTACCAACTCAGTAATCTGCAGTGGTGTGTGGGCCATGATTTCCAACCATGCATTATATATCTCATGATTCGAAATCATTGATAATGCCATGACTCTTCTTACTGCTGTTTTAACTTCCACATTAGATGTATTGTGTGTTTGCAAACCTTTGATTTGAACCTTTCTCTAGATGGCCTATGTAAAATGAAATCTACAGCCCTTTACATTGGAATTCGGAAAAATTGCTCGAATAGAATCGACGACTGCAATTTCGTAATCAACGAGAAAAGATTGTGGATGACATGTAAGTTCATGATGCGCAGCAACGTCTTGGAAAATTCTGATCGTTCTTGTGTACGTTTGTCGAGTTTACTCTGGTAACATGATATACACATATAGCATCACAATGTTTAGGCGAAGTCCGTGAATGGTGTATAATTGCGTAAAAAGAATCTTTAAAAACCCGGTTTTTAAGAAATTAGGCACCATCTTAAATGAGTTTCGCAATTGCAATTAGTCCATCAAAAGAGTTTCGCAATTGCAATTAGTCTATCAAAAGAGTTTCGCAATTGCCCATTAAAGTTAAGATCTCTACTGTTCCTAATTAATAAATCTATAATAAACATTGGAAACAAAATCAAAGATTCAAAGGAGAACAAAAGCAAAAAATACAATGACTGAAGAGAATAAGATATTGGGGCACTTGTCCAGGAACATCGGTGGGGCTATACAAATGTTCAACACTCTGTTTTGCTCTTTTTTGAAGATATTAATTTTTAAAGCTCGAGTTCCAAGCTACAATACATCCGTTTGTATCTTACAGTTCTTAAGATGGACAAGGCATTTTAAGAAGGATAAATTTTTTGGTATTATCCTATTGTCTTAAACATTCTATAGCTGTTTCTTATTCCTTTCAATGTGAACCCATTATGTTTTTAAAAGAAAATTCAATAAATGTAGAGAATATGATGGTTGGTCGAAAAGTAATGTCTTCATGGCTATAACTTTTTTATTTGTTAACTGATTTTCAAAGTTCTTTTTGTATCTTGTGGGACTTCACCTTGGCAACAATGAGTTTCCCGTATCTAAGGATTAGGTTAACAATGGATGTGGCACTTGCTGACGATAGCTTATAATAATAGCTCTATAGTGTTGCTATGGCGATGGACTGCAAGCTAAGCTTAATATGTAATGACTGCCGTATTAATATGTATTGACTGTCTGGTTAAAACATTTATGTTTATACAATACGTTTATGCTCCTCAAATGTATGTACATTAGTAAACGTCAAATAAATGCGTTTCCTTCTCCATATTAATGTCTTCTCATGTCGCCAGGATTTTTCGCAACATGGATTATGAGACTCAACTCTCCGTGCAGCAAGGACACTACTCGTACTGAGCGTTCGATTTGCAAGTATTGCATTTTTTCTTACTTCCTCCCCTAACGTTTAAAAAGTTGAAGAGATTGCATAATGGCATTTAGAGAAGATAAAGAGTTGCGAACAATAGATAGGTTAACCAGCGACAATTATCTAATTTGGGCAGAGAAAATTCGTGTTTATCTAAAGCTACAAGACTTGTGGGACTTAGTTGAACATGGTCTTGCTGGTTTACAGGCTGTGCCTAATGTTGAAGGACAACTTCAAGCGCCCGTCCAAGAAGACATAAAGAAGAAGGATTTGAGAGCTCTATGGATACTCATGAATTCTGTGGATGAACAAAACTTCCAAATAATCAGAAGTAGTGAATCAGCTCACGTGGCTTGGAAGAAACTAGACGACACCTACAATAAGGTAAGATTACCAGAAATTGTTTCTCTGAAACGTCAACTATATCACATGAAGTATGATGAAAGTAAAGGCATGAGATTTTACATCAATGAAGTAAAAACAATAGCCGGTAAACTAGAACTCATGGGTCACCCAATACAAGATAAGGAACTCTGCGTTCTGTTATTAGTACCTTTACCTAAAAGTTATGAATGCCTGTATGCATCAATAGAAGCTAATGGTGATACAAGTTGCGAGCGCGTGACTTCATTACTGCTTCATGAAGAAGCAAGACAGAAGAATTATGAGCATAATTTACCAAATAGAAATACAGACAGTCTATATGTGATTGCCAAAGCTAATGCAAGAGGAGAACAGGTGTTACCACTAAAAGGAAAAAAACAATATGTTCCTATATGCAATTACTGCAAGAAGAAAGGTCACATTTATAAAGATTGCCGTAAACGTCTAGCCAAGGTCAAGAAAACTGCTACTTTACCTGAAGCAGCCACTCCAGTACTTGGAACGTCAGTGCTATTAATGAAGGAAGGAGAGGTTCAGCACAGGACTTGGATATTGGATTCCGGTGCCACACACCACTTCATAAACAAAGAGTCACGATTGATCAACTCCACTTCTGTCCAAGCTACCGTGAAGACTGTTTCTAGTCATGAACTGAACGTATCACAGAAGGGCGAATTAACCTTTCAACTATGCAACAACGTGATTCATCTCAAGGACGTGTATGCCGTGCCCAGCCTTAAGGCGAATATTTTGTCAGTCAGTAAATTAGTTAATAACGGATGTCGTATAGAATTTGCTGGCAATGTTGCCAAATTATGGGCTGTCTCAGGCAAGTTTCGTTTCAAAATGAATTACGATGGTGGTTTATATGTTGCTTATGAAGAAAATGTAGCGTTGAACACTCTATCAAGTGTGTGTCATTATGACCTGTGGCATCAACGCCTTGCACACCTTAATCGAGGAGATATCGAGACCTTAAAGAAAATGAACGTGGGTATCGAGGGATCACTCAAGCCAGTAGGAAAATGTGGCATTTGTTTATCCAGGAAGTTCACGGCCGTTCCATTTGGAAAGCGAAATGACAATCACACAAATAAGATACTGGAGCTGCTTCACATAGATGTGATGGGTCCCTTTAACTTGTCTGCTGGAGGAAATAGGTGGTTACTGAACATTGTCGACGACTATAGTCGGAAGATATTTATTTATCCGCTAGAGAGAAAGGCTGATGTGCCAATGAAACTACAACAGTTTATTACTGAAGAAGAAAGGAGAAGCGGAAAGAAGATTAAAAGAATTAGAACCGACAATGGAAAGGAGTTTGTCAACTCTGCAATCACAAGTATCTTATTGAAGTTAGGAATCAAGCATGAGAAGACATGCAGCTACACACCTCAGCAGAATGGTGTGGTTGAACGTGCTAATAGAAGCATTAAAGATGCCATCCGAGTTCTTCTGAAACAATCAGGATTAGATAACTCCTTTTGGGCTGAAATGGGATATACAGCCGCGTATATAAGAAATCGCTGTCCAAGTAGAACTCTAAATGGAAAGACACCAGAACAAGTTTGGACTGGTAGGAAGCATAGTCTCCGACATCTTCGCGTCGTTGGTTGTAAAGGCTGGGCAAAGATTAAAGTTTTCCAGTAGGGAAAGGATTGGGCGGACAGATCCGTGGAAGTCGTACTACTAGGGTATAGCAATGAAAGAAAATCTTATAAATTAATGAACTTAGCCAATAAAACCTTGTTATTTTCAAGAGATGTCAGATTTGATGAAGCTGTGTTCCCCTTCAAGCAAGTGTCTCCAGAAATGCAAAATGAGGATAATGAAGTGATTCTGCCAAGTTATGAGGAAAGCTATGATGACGATGATCAGCCTCAACCTGAAGTAGAATGCACTGGTGACATGCATGTGCAAAAAGACGCACAAAATAGCATCAGCGAAGAACATGAAGAGTCATCACATGTACGATCTTCAGAACCGGAACTTGCACCTAATGCACAAAATCAAGCATCATCTAGCACTTGTCTGAGACGATCTGAGAGATTAAATAACAAAACCTAGTTTCCGTGAAGATGATTCTGATGATGACCAATTACTGCTACTGCTAGGCAATTCTGTTAGTCAAATAACTGTGGATGAGGCATTAAACAGCCCCGAATCAGAAAAATGGCCAAAAATACTTTACGATACCTTAAAGGTACGAAAAATATGGCTATCAAGTATTCTTCGGAAAATAGAGACATTGAATGCTACGCTGACGCGGACTGGGCATCAGAGAAAGATCGTAAGTCGATCACTGGATTTATAATTAGCTATTCTGATGGTCTTGTGAGCTGGAAATCAGTAAAACAAAAGAATATCTCCCTACCCACGATGGAAGCGGAATTGATGTCCATATCAGAAGCGGCCAAGGAAATTTTATGGCTACGAGGTCTATTAGATGAACTGGGCATAAGAGACAAGTTACGACTAGTTTTAATCCACACAGATAATCAAGCTGCAAAGAGTATCCTAGAAGGTCTCGGAAGACATGAAAAACGAAAACACGTTGACATTTGCCACAGATTCCTATGGGAATTAATTGAAGACAAATCCATTCAAATCTGTTATACGCCAACCGATGAAATGGTTGCAGATTTTTTAACAAAGAACATTTCTGGAAAGAAGCTGAAGAAACTATTGTCCATAATAAAATTGGTTTCAGATAATCACTAATCCTTATTTTTTTTTATCTATTTTGTAGGAAAACTCATCGTTTCCGTTAGAGGAGGGGCCATGTTGGACTTCACCTTGGCAACAATGAGTTTCCCGTATCTAAGGATTAGGTTAACAATGGATGTGGCACGTGCTGACGATAGCTTATAATAATAGCTCTATAGTGTTGCTATGGCGATGGACTGTAAGCTAAGCTTAATATGTAATGACTGCCGTATTAATATGTATTGACTGTCTGGTTAAAACATTTATGTTTATACAATACGTTTATGCTCCTCAAATGTATGTACATTAGTAAACGTCAAATAAATACGTTTCCTTTTCCATACTAATGTCTTCTCATGTCGCCAGGATTTTTCGCAACATATCTAATAATTACATTTGTCGTCTATGTAATGCACTATTCACTTTTCAGGGACATTCAATCCTGATGGCGAGATAAAAGATACCATTCAATCCTCTTATCGACAATAACCCGGGATTTCCTCTCCGAATTTCTGCAGATTTCCTCTCAGAATCTCATGGGAAGGGGTCAAGTGGCAGATTGGGAGGAACACTGAAAAGATTAGCTGCCAGAGCAAGCCTTCAAATGCCCCCAGAAAATCAAATACAAAATCCAAGGGATTTCTCTTACGTTTTAAAGGAAGAGATGAAGGCATATGAAAATATATCACAGAATAGGTTCGGTTCAGTCAGAGCTGTGAAACTGATAAGAAATTATCTTACGGCAGTACCTTTATCTGATCCACATGCTCAGAGTGAGATGATTCAAAAGTTACTCTGCAGTGGCTGGTCGGAAGTGGAATTGACCCGCCACTGGCCTCACGATATCGGCTAGCGCGCAGTTGCAAAGTGAAACACTCTATATGGCTGGTGAAATTTGCTGAACTTCAGTTGTGATTTTCTCCTTGAGCTCAGGCAAAGTGTGCAGATTGTCTGCATACAGTTTACCTTTCAAGGCACCCCCAAAGGAAGAAATCGAGAGATGTGAGGTTCGGCAAGCCTGCAGGCCAGATGCCACGCGAGATGATTCGATCAGCAAAGATGTCCTGCATTAATGTGTGCGCTGTACACGTTTCCACTACTGCACGCATACTTTTGAATCACCCTCTATAATGAAGCCTGTATCAATTCAGCTGCCACTGCAATTCATCTCGTCCTTCATGGTAATTCAAAAGTGATTGACTCTGAGGAAGTGTAAATTAAATATACTTTTTTTATTACTACCAATTTGACATGATAATGAAAATTTATATTTTCCTACTAAATTATCTTCTTATTTAACAGATTCTCAATACTTTTCTAACGTCTGAAAAAAATCTGAAGTTTTAAGGAATATTTTTCCTATTGATATAATTATTATAGTAATGCTACAGTAATTTATAATAGTAATAAAATTGATTTTATATTTTAGTGTATTTAAAATTAAGTATACTAGATATATAAATAATAAAACGTAAATAAATTAATTGTCTTAAGGTTACACGCTTTCTCTATCCTGTACGAGTAATCAAGTCCCTACTGCCTGACTCCAGCTCTTTGGAGCTCAAGCTGAAAGAATTAATATCTTCAAAATAGCAAAACACAGTTTTGAATTTTTTATATTCTTTTTATGATGAAAGTATGTGTAAAATATTAATAATTTTAACGACAACAAAATACCTACAATTTAAGAAATTTGCATAAATAAAATATTTTAATTAAATTCAAATATTTGCGCATGCGTAATACAATTTTAAAAACTTCATGTAGAATCTACAGTTAAAGAGCTTTCATATGTCACCAATTACATCTTTCTAAGTAAAATACAACCGAAGTTACAGTACTTCATAGATAAGGCCCTCACTCAAATTTCGGAAATTTTAAATGTCCGTTACTTCCATAAAAATCTATAAAAATTAATAATATTTGGTATCCATTACCATCTTCCTAGGGCCAGTTTAGTATATCCCAAATTTCATTAAAATCCGAGAGGCAAATCCCTGCCTGAACTGCCGTGGAATGACCCTTCTACAAAATTCTTTCATTTGAAATAAACATGTAATAATATTTCCATCTTGGAAAAATTAATAAAGTATGATAATGAAAAATAAAAATTATAATAAAATTTGCAATCAAAATATTTTTTGTCAAACCACAGGGTTCCTGAGGACTCCTATTAGCCATTCATATCCGGACTTTTCCTACCATACCTTGAACAAACTCTTGTTACCGAAATTTTATCAGAAAAAATTGCCTATTTCCGTTATGTTGACGATACCATCGTCATTTATATAAAATCAGCGACGGTGGATTTTGTCACAACAAAAAAAAATCTAACAATGGGTTATCTAACAATGGTGGGTTAGCTTCTAGTACACAATAAAAGTGAAATTTCATGTCCTCTTTCACTAACCGCTTCAATAATTGCAACAGCCATTTCTATTATAAATGTAGTCTCTAAACCAAATGCCAAAATTCCATAAATCATATGGACCTTACAATCATCAAAGATCTCTATTACAGAACATTTCCATTATAAATGATGAAATACTATATAATGAATCAGTGCAATATACAACAATTCGCATTCTTATGTAAGTAAATACTTTATTGTTTCTCTTTTTCTTTGCTATCGTTTTTATTCACAGATGGCTGGCGTGTTCTTAATTAAAACCTTTTCATTTGAAATCTACAGAAAGCCTATCACTACTTCAAATATTATTAACTTTACTTCAAACCACCCACTCAGTCATAAAGCAGCTCCTCTTAGATCTTTATTCACAGGGTGATAACATATCCCATTTCAGTCCATCACTGATCAGAAGAAGTATCCTTCATCAAAAACGTCTATGAAAATCTTACACAAATAAATTACCAAATTAACAAGCCCGTAAATTCAGAACAGAAAATTCATATCCCAAATTCATACAGTGAACCTTATCATATTAAAAATTAAAACATCTTCGAAAATAAGAGTACGACAGTCAGTTTCAAGCCCAATGAAGGGGACCTGCAGGCAAGTTTATCTAGTAGATCGCGCAATGGTAACAGCAGTCGTAGTCATACCCTAAAGTGTATTTTTCTTTTTACTTTGCTTTTAAACTTTTTTTAAATCCTGATTTTCTCCAAATTAAATATCAATAATTACATTTAATAAACTTAAATACCAACGTTTTCATTAATACAATTAAAAATTAAAAATAATAAACCATTATTTTCGGAATGTAGTCATTGAAAGCATTAAATGAATAAATACATATATAATATAAAGTTAACCATTTTTTAAGAGTTAACCATTTTACTAAGACATTTGTTGAAAATATTTATAAAAGCATTTTTACTTTTTGATAATTTTTAAATATGCGAGATTAACAAGATTATTTACATTTCTAATAACTGCTTATCATAATACAGTAAAACGTGTGCAGAAACGGTGAATTTATTTTAGAATGTATAGTATTTCCCTTTTAAAGCATGTACAATTGCCAATTAATAAAAATATATGACCGTATTTGGCCGTTTGTTCTGTGGTTATTGAAACTTAAAATTAAATAAAAATATTGCAAGGGTTCTTTAATTAAGAAAACTTAAAATTAAAATTTCTAACAGATATAAGTAAAGAAATTTCTCGTTGAAAAAATCACTTAAACAGTAATAACATAAAAATCTTTAATTTAAAGATACTTAAAGTAAACATTTTTAAAGATTAATAAAACTTTTATAGTTTTGATGGAATTGTTAAATATCAGTTATTAATATGAATGTTTTACTTTTTATAATGTGTATTTTTTCAATAAACAGCTAAAACTTCTGAAAGTATATGATCACATTTGATCTTTGGACTTTATACTTAAAATTAAACAGTCATGATATTTATTCCTTTAAGTAAGTAAAAAGAGCGAAATATCCAATTTGGTATTTCCCTATCTGCGTTATTTTCGTACGCAAAAAAAAGTATCTTCATAAACGCTGGAAGAGGACAGAAAAACAAGGATTTACACTATTCTGTAGATGGAGACAAATTGTTAAATGTATGAAACGTGGAGGCTTTACAATAAATTTTTTATGATGAATAAAGTCACCAATCGGTTTCGCCATCTTTTTCCGGCATTAAAAATAAATAAATAAATAAATAAATAAATAAATAAATTCCGTGAAATTTAGACTGAAATGTTTACTTTGATAATTGTTACTGCTTGCCAACTTCTTACAAAACGAATACATCTTTCAAGAAGATACATTAGTGATGGTGATGGATGCCCGAGTACGCGGGTTCGATCCCGGTCTAGGGCGACGAGGATTTTTCAGGGGATAATCCTGAGATCACGCACTTTCTTCGGAAGGGAAGTAAAGCCTTTGGTCCCATGTAGTCGTTTGCTGGCTGGAGGTTAAAGCTCCCATGCGAGGCAAAATTTGCGGCCCCTATAACGCCTTTCTGATATGACCAAAACAAACCAATCATGGTGATGGAGTGAATAGCTGCTAAATATTTTGAAAATGAATGGGACGCTGTTAACTTCTGTCTTCTCAACAATCGATGCTTCGCTGTTCATTGTTAACCAACCATATTGATATTGTTATTCATTTTCAAAATATTTAGCAACTACATTCATCACCTTAACAAAGCCGGGTAAAGATGACGAAACCGGTTGATGACATTATTCATCAATAAAAATGTATTGTAAATCTTCAATATTTCATAAATCTAATACAGAGTGACTACCGACCGGGAAAACCTGGAAAACCGGCAAAATTCAGGGCATTTTCTGCAACCTGGAAAAGTCAGGGAATTTTACAAAAAGTCAGGGAAAATTACAAAAAATCAGCGAAAAATTTTTAAATGAAACTCATAAGTAAATCAAACTCGTAAGCAGAAAAATGAAACCATATTTTGCTTCAACCATAAGTAACTTTCACTTTAATCAGGGAAAGTTACAAAATCAGCAAAAAAAATACGAAATAAGATCGAAAAATTTGAAAAATATCAATAATATTCTATCAAGATCGATTTTTTTTGCTGCTTATGGTCAGGGAAAATAACGTGATCAACCGGAAAATATCAGGGAAAAGTCAGGGAATTTTACGAAATCGTTTTGCTAGACACCCTGTCATAGCAGTACAAAGACCTCGAACTGTATAAATTGTTAAACTTCAACTTCATATTGATTGTAATAGTTTTCCCATGTGGTGCACAGGAAATGGGTAGAGAATTTTAACTCAATCTGTGCGTTTTTGCGTAAACCTTGTGACAAAGATGATCTTGGAATGTCTGATGAAAGAGGTAAATTTTTTGTTTGTAAAGAGGAGTTGCTGAGGCTTTGCCACCTACTATGCAGATCTTTATGAGCCCGTAGATTGCTTTAACTCTACTTGTGACTGAGCAATTCTCTCTCAATTCGAATATTGTCAATTATGCAAAGGAGACGATAGATTCCACTATTTCCACAAAGAATTTATGGCTAAAGATGGCTACGTTGTAGCTGAAATGTACATCTATGTTATGATGAATAAATTCTTTGTGGAAATAGTCGAATCCATCGTGTCCTTTGCATCAAGGTATCCACAGATTGGCCAGGTCAGTCATGTTTTTATGTGTATTATATATATTAAAATACTCTGTTAATGTCAATTATACTCTATCAAGATAGCCCTTTTTTGGCTGCATATGGTCAGGAAAATTCAGGGAATTTTTGAAATCGTTTTCCTAGACAGCCTGTTATATCCGGAGCCCTATCATTTCTAAACTTTTTGTATAATTTCTGTCATTTTAATTCTGTATGTTATCCTATTGCATTTTTCTCGCCCCCCCCCCCCTCTTATTACCCCCTATTTTTCCTCATTCCTGACTTATCCCAACACGTCTTCAAATTCATCTCCTGCCCTCCCATTTGTTCTCTTCTAGTATTTCATCCAATACTATCTAATATTACCTATGCTAACTATATATAAAGTCGTCCGTAAGTGCTCGGACAGGGCCAGTGGAGGACACTTACTACTGTGACCATTCCCCTATAAGTGACGTGTTGGATATCTCACTGATGAAGGGTTTCTTCAAGCCGTACATCTTCACGATTGATGATCTTCTGACCACAAGCCTGTGGTGTTAAACTTTGACAATGTCAACATCAATTTCAGAGAAGTCAAGCATCAGCAAGATTGGATGCTCTTCAGAGAAATCCTCAAGGACCATGACTGCCAACTCGATAGAGCAAACTGTACGGATGACATCGATCAACGTGTTGAAGTCCACCAGGCGAATAAATAGTATCACTGAAGCTAGTGCCTATCCATTGAAAAAATAAATCTCCTCATGGAATTGTGCTTACCCCAGGAATCAAACACTTGATCGCAGAAAGAAACAGGATCCGTAGGTTTTGGCAATGTTATCGTGTACTTTGGCTAAAAATCAAATATAACAGGTTAATACGACGAGTCCAGTAAGAAATAAAAGAGTTACGCGACGCTGAAAAGCTTGTCGGCTCTCGACAGTTACATTTGGAGCATCGTTAGAGGCTCTACAGAAGAAGAATGATACGCTTCCTCCACTTCATACCCCTCAAGTTAATTACGTCCAAACTAATCAGGATAAAGCACAAATAATTGCAGATTACCTAGAGATGCAGTTTGTTACTCCGGATAAAAATAATCCCGAGAGTCAACTCATGTCCCAGCGTGTGGAAGATGGTTTTATCAAACTTGATGAAGTCCCGTAATTTACATCATATATGAACATCGAGACTGGCGAGATAACTGCCATCATCAGAAACTCAGACTGAGGAAGGCTCCAGGAAGACATGTTAAATAACAAGAAATTAGGTCTCCCAAGGAAGGTATAGGAAAGTAGCGGAAGCCCTGAAATCATCTATTTTTTATTCCTTCATCTGCACTTTTTAACCCCCCATTTTTTAAAATAAAAAATTGATTTTCTCGAACCTTGTATTTAGAAAATATAAAAGAACCTTATCTTCTTTGCTTTCTCATCATTTTTCCTCGAATGATATATGATATATGTTGCCATAGTTCTAAAGACCAAGTGATTGTCACCCACATAACTCCGATCCTAATAGGACAATTTGGCCCAAACTTTACAGTAATGTTGATCTTGCTTAGAGGAACCTGCATACCGAATTTCATTCCTTTACATGCATAAATAAGCGTAGACCTTTTGTTCCCTCTAATTTCCGCCCCCGAAACTCCGACACCAATGGGCCAATCAAAACCAAACTAAATAGTGAAGGTGCACATGTGCATAATATGCTACATTCCGAATTTCAACCTTCTACCTCCAAAAATGCGGAAATTATGAAGGGGACGGACGGACGGACAGACAGACGAACATCGTGGAAACGATAAGTAGCTCCATTCTTCCGCTACTTAATAACGCCCTAAGGAATCTGACAAACAACATTATTATTGACATCTCGAATATCATAAGCGATTGCTGGAAGTTTTCCTACTTCCCGACTCCTTGGAAGCAATCTATTGTGTTAAGTATCCCCAAGCAGGTTCTAAACCCTGCAATTCCTGCGAGCTACCGACCTATCAGTCTACTCTTGTCGATGTCCAAAATTTTGGAGAAAACTATTCTCACTAGATTCAAGGAGTGATAGATCGCAACGAGCAGTTCGGCTTTCGTGCCGCCCATTCCAGTCAGAATCAGATATGGTGGCTTGTTGAAGATCTGAGCACCCCACTGAACCTTTCAAGGTATTGTGGCGTGATTTTTTATGATGTCAGTAAGGCTTTCGATCATGTGTGGCATGAAGGGCTAATCTACAAGTTGATTAAAGACGAGTTTCCTTCTGATTTTATTTTGATGATGAAATTCTTTCTTAGCGACATGTTCTATCAAGCTAAAGTTGGCGAAAACTTCTCTACTCCCCGCAAGGTAAAGATCGGTGTCTCACAAGGCTCTGTCCTTGGGCCCGTTTTTTTTAATTATTTTGTACGTGATTTTCCAAAATCAGAAAAATGAAAATTTATATTTCTGTGCTAATGATACTGCCATGATGGCTTGGGCGCACCAGCCATCTCAAGTTATCACTCGTCTGCAGAACGTCTTGAAGAAATTTGAAGATTGGATTAATTGCTGGAAACTGAACCTTAACGCCGGAAAATACAAAGCTATGTACTTCCACAAAAAGCTTAAGCATCCCCCGGATTCTCTTATCCTTTTCAATAAGGAACTTGAATGGGTCGACAATTACAGGTACCTTGGCATTATAATCGACTCAAGACCTAATTACTGTAACTGTTACATCACTTACATTCTGAACAAAGCAAAGAAGGCTAAGTACAGCCTCATAGCTCTCCTGGGTCGGAACAGTGCCCTCAGTATCGACAATAAGCTACTACTATACAAGACGATGATTCGGACCATTCTACTCTATGGCATGCCTGCATGGGCTACCATATCTAAAAGCAGATGAACTCCAGTCATTCCAGAATGTTACACTGAGAACCAATGTCCAGCATGGAAGAAGGACCGTTAAAAATCATTACATCCACTCGGATCTGAGCATACTCACCTTGGTAAGTGTGTCCAAGTTCTGATGAACATGGTGCAGATGATGAGGAGCCATGACAATGAACTGGTGGGTGAAATATTAAACAACCTGATGAAAATGAAGTGGCATACAAAATATAGAAAACAGAGGCATATTCTTGATGTCGACTTCGAAGACATTTGCAACGTTTCCTTCCCGGATTATTGGAAGATGTGATACCCCCCCCCCCGCCCCCTCTCCCAATCTTCTGACAATCGTCAATTTTATTACTTTTTCATAATGTGGAAGACCTCTGGGGTTAGTCAGGTTTCTTGCCTATTTCAGTGTATTTCATGTGGCATTTATTCTGGTAGGGTGAGCTTCGTGAAAGCACTGCTTTCGTCCCACCCGATAAAAGGTATACTTCACTGTTCGATTGTTGACTCCTTGTGGCAGCAGCTATCATTGTCAAGGATGGTGTTGATCATCGTGGTACTGTCACTCCGAATTATGTAGGAGTGGAAGCTGTGTCTTTGAAGATAAATGACGCTGATGCAGACGAAATTAAATTCACCTCTGTATAATTCAACTAGGCTCAAGCTTGGACCGTGCGAGTTTGACGAGCTGCTGTCTGGGCCCGTTCCACTGGTTATGGCGGGAGTATTTAATGCTAAGCACTCTGCGTGGAATTCCAAATGCTCCAACCAAAATGGCAATATCCTCTATGGATATTCTCTAAACGAAATTAACACCCTTGTTGCTGGGCCCCTTGATGACACGTACTAATGCGACCACTCTCCTGTCAGCGACGTGCTGGACGATGTAGTTCTTAAAGGATTTTTCAAGCCCTGTAATATATTCACAATCTACCACTTATCCTCTGACCATCGTCCAGTGATTCTTTTCTTTGAGGGCTTAAACATCGATGTGAAGATTGGGCTTCGCTACAAGCAAGACTGGAAACTCTTTAGGGATATCCTTAGAGAGAATAGCATTCCTTACAAGGAGGTTATTGACAACGAGGATATCAATACAAATATCAGTTCTGTTACTCGTGTTATCAATGATGCTACAACTTCCAGTGCCTTCACTGCTGATCGAAAGCATCCTGAACATCTCGACCTCCCTACTTATATTCAGGAGTCTCATATTTGAACGGAATTCCTATAGAAGGTTATGGCAGCGTAAGCGACTTCCCTTCTTCAAGACGAAATACAACAGGCTAGCTCGCAAGGTCCAGGAAGAGGATAAATCTTTATTTAATCAGAGATGGAGCGAAAAGCTAAAGTCCCTGTCAGTCCAGGACAACTAGCTCTGGGGTACTGCAAAATGCCTTAAATAAGTGCGAGAAATAGTTTGTTAAGTGGAGACTCAATATAAATTTTGACAAATGCAAGGCGATTTTCATTACAAAGAAACTTCGAATAACCCCGAGTCCTCTCTTTCTCTCTGGTGAAGAGCTCGAATGGGCAAAGCATTACAAAAACCTCGTAGTGGTAATAGATGCCAAGCTAAATTGGGGAGACCATGTCTCCTATGCCATCAACAAGAGCAGATGAATACCTTGTTGGGGTGCATATTAATGAGGTGGGCGAGGCCTATTCCAGCCAATAAGCGTGCAGCATTCGCATCACGTGACCCCCCCCCCCACCAACCCCTACCCCTTCCTGACGTCACAGACGTTCAGCTAATCCGCGTGCAGAAGGCGGCTCACGTGACCCACCAACCCCTCCACCCCTCGACTTCGTGTCACGTGACAACCCATTCCCCTCCTCCCCTGTTTTGGGCGTTGGTCTTTATTTGGGTGTTGGCCTTTATTTGGGCGTTGGTCTTTTATTTGGGCGTTGGTCTTTTTTTTGGGCATTGGTCTTTTATTTGGGTGTGGCCTAAGGCTAAAATAAAATTAATTTTATAATCCTCTGATATACCCCTGGGTGGAAGATTAGAGGGGTCCTAATGCTCTCAGCAAAAGCCACTTAGGTGATTCTGGCTTACAAGTGAACACCTCTTGATTCGCTTAAATACTCCTCTTTCTGGCTAGGGGTTTGGGTACTGGCCCCTCAACGGATTACCTAATTACTAATTCACTATTGTTTCTCGGGTAACCAAATTTTTTCCAAGCTCTTTTTACAGTTTTTCTAAATTAAACGACTGCTGTTTCAAGATGTATTGTTTTGTTTTTTAATTTTCAACTAATGGCTGCATTGTTTCAATTGACAGGTGTGCAGCTGAGTAGGGGCTAATACGGTCTAAAAAGGTGGGACTGAACTCTCATATACCTGTTATAAATAATAAATAAATAAATACAGATGTGTTCTTTACATAACTTAATTTAAATTTTGGTCATGGATGATGCATTTTCTAACCCCGCTAATGCTTCCGGTTTTGGCGGTGTGAGAGGTTTAGCTAAACAAACAAATCATTCTGAAAAAGAGACACGTGAATGGTTAAGGGGTGTGAGAGCTTATATGCTACATAAACCGGTGCGTCATCATTACCCACGTAATCGCATGCGTGTATATGCGCCATTTGAACAATTTCAAGTGGACTTGGTTGATGTAACCAGTCTGTCAAAACAGAACGATGGTTATAAATTTCTACTTACCTGCATCGATGTTTTCTCGCGCTATGCGTGGGTCATTCCTCTAAAAACGAAGAAGGGGCTTGAACTTCAGAAAGCCTTTCAAAAAATTTTCACACTCAGCAGTGTTCCTGTAAAAGTGAACAGCGATAAAGGGAAAGAGTTTTTAAACAAGCATGTTCAAGATTATTTTAAAGAACTCAACATCGATTTCTTCACAACAGAATCAGATTTGAAAGCTGTTACAATCGAACGATTCAACCGTACATTAAAAACGAGGATGTTTAAGTTTTTTACATTTACCAACAAACACAGATACATCGACGTCTTACCTGATCTCGTGTTAAGCTACAACCACCGCAATCACAGAGCCTTGGGTATGGCGCCAGCTGATGTCAATGAACGAAATGCCCCAGCTCTATGGTTGAAACAACAGAGTTATTATACAGCTGCACCACAAACAAATCAAAGTTTGCAAATCGGAGATTACGTACGTATTTCGAAAGTGAAAAACATATTTGATAAAGGGTATCTTCCAAACTGGGCCGAGGAGGTGTTTGAGGTTTCAAAAATCATTTATAGAAAACCTGTTGTGTATAAAATTAAAGATTACGATGGCAGCGAGATCTCAGGTGTATTCTACGATCAGGAGTTACAAAAGGTGAAAAAGCCTGAAGTTATTAACATCGAACAGATTATTCGCTGGCGCACGAGACGTGGTGTTCGCGAAGCTTTTGTGAAATGGCAAGGTTACCCGGACAGCATGAACAGCTGGGTACGAGAGATAGATCTATTAAATGCTTGACAAGAGGCGTTTGACAACAGTTGGATCTGAGTACAGCCATCATGTATGAAGACAGTGATTTTTATGTTACGCTACCATCAAGCACACCTACTGGTGAACAAATTCATTCCAATATAACAGCGCATTTTATTACAAGACTGCCGAGGACGCTACGTTTCCAGGGGCGATGGGAGGTTGGTTTATCGGAAACACATCTTCCAACCCTCTTCAAGAACATTACGACTGTAAACAACACTTTCGAAATAGGTTTCAAGACTGATCTCATAGATGAACAAATCGATTTCAGCATTGTTTCACCAGTAAGAATTCCGACACTCCAGTCTTTCATAATCGAAGTTGAATTGGTGTTACAAGCCTATTTGAAAGATGTTCTCTTTTACCATAACACTTCTTTAGACCAAAATGTCATCATGAGTTTGCCTCTGAATGTCGGGATTCGCTTTAACACTCCCGAATTCTGTAAGGTGTTCAATGTTTCGCCAAATATTTTCTACAAGGATCGTTTCTCTCTAACTCCGGATTACAACCTGCCGTTTAAGTGGGTGTCCGATTTTTCTGTTACGTTAAGGTATCTAAAATCGGCACCTCTATACCAAAAAATTGTTGAATTTAAGAGTACCAAATTGCAAAGCAGGGTTGCCGCTATTTATTTTCTAAAAGATAGTTTTAGAACGGCGGGTATCGAGACAAAGATAGCTAATGATCTTGTATTGTTTACGGGGTCCTCAACACAGTTCATCGAATTCCCAGCAGCTGTCAACATTGGATTTATACCGTCTAGGTTTCTGAACAAGAAATTGAAAACGCCTATTACTATGCCCTTAAACGAAACAGATGACGGATTTATCAGCTGTGTTATTTTTGATCCACCTGACACTCCAGAACAGTGCATCTTAAAAATTCCCGAAGGGTATTATGATAGTTGTAGGGACGTTGTTGAGGCGCTCGTTAAGTTGATTCCATTGAAAGAACAGGCTTTTTACAAAATCAATCTCACACCTAACAAATGTGTTCATTTCAAATGCACAGAAGGCCGCTATATTAGTTTTAGCAAGGGTTTATGTTACACATTGGGTTTACAAGCAGAACTTTCCGACTTGGAACTCGTTATTGTTGAGGGTTCAATCCCAATAGATCTTACACGGGGCATACATAGTTATTATCTGTATACAGACATCATACAGCCGCAGGTTGTGGGTAACACATTCGCTCCGCTCCTACGAATCATACCCGTTTCACATGCCAGAGGAGAAGTGATTTATCAGTCTTTTCATTCGCCCGACTACTATCCCTTAAGTAAAAATGTCATAGACATGATTGAAATCGCGGTTCATTCCGACCAAGGGGATTTGCTCGCGTTTTTAACAGGCAAAACCTTAGTGAAATTACATTTTCGTAAGAAACAACTGTAGGGCGAGGTTGATTTCTTTTTTCTCTCCTCCTCAATTACTTCAAGATGCATATCCCCTATCAGCCGAGCCAAGAAGTAATATCGCGTTACTATTTAAACCAGAGAGGGAATGGTTTACCTGTGTTTAGAAGGTCGGTTTACCAGAGAGGCATTGGGATTGGTTCAGTATTTTCAAATCTGTTTCGCTTGGCAACACCTTTACTCAAATCCATGGGCAAGATTCTCGGTCGGCATGCCCTAAAGGGCGGTGTTTCCGTTTTTAATGATGTGATACATGGTCAAAATTTTAAACAGTCGCTGTCATCACGAATGAAAGAAGCTGGAGGTAATGCCATGCAGGAAATGGGTGCTAGAGTTCAGAGAGGTAGAGGTCGTGTTAAAAGACGAAATTCAGCATTTCCTACTCATTCACATGTAAAAAGACCCAGAGGCAACAGCGTGGAGACCTTTCTAAAGAGTAAATACAGACAAAGAAGTCGAGTGCAGCGTTCAAAAAAGCTGAAAAACGTGCAGAAGAAACAGAAGAAGAAGAGGAAGAAACAGAAGAAGTCAGCAAAAACACAGGCAAAACTACGTTCTAAGCCAATTTTAAACATACGTCCTTTATCACCAGTTTTCGCCTAATACATACGTAATCATGGCATCAATGATACACCAGCTGAGCACTGAATGTCTCAACAGCGATCTCGACATTTATTCTATACCTCACACGAGCGGCCAACAGGAAAAGCGACACGTCACGGGGTACCAGCCAACAGTCATCATCAGCCAAGATGGGCCTATTGAATTTTACGTACCTGGTTTGGCAGATTTTTACACGGATCTCGATCAAACTACATTAAACTTAGAAGTCGTTATCAACAAAGGGAATGGACAGTTACCAGCTGGTGATAAAACAGGACCTGTGAACCTTTTCTTACATTCCCTATTCTCACAAGTCGATTGCTATCTAGGTGATACGTTAGTTAGTCATAGTAATAACTTATATCCATACAGAGCTTATTTTGAAACTCTTTTGAACTATGGGCAGACTTCTAAACAAAGTCAACTCACAACAGCAGGGTATTGTAAAGACATGAGCGGTAAAATGGACAATGCTGACGATGCAAACAATGGGTTTAAGTTACGTAAAAGACTCGCACGAAACGGCGTTTACTACATGGAAGGGCCGCTCCATTTAGACATCTTTCGGCAGGGTCGATTGCTACTAAACTCTACGGATTTTCGTCTGAGGCTTTACAGAAGTAAACCCTCCTTTGGTCTGATGTCTGATGTAGCTAATCCCAATTATCAGATTACAATCCGAAAAACAACACTGAAAGAGATTTAAATAGGGTGGCTGTGTTGAGAGAGTTAAAGTTAACACAGCCACGCTATTAGCACATGCAAAGACTCTGCAAACCACTAACGCGTTTTACCCTATCGGACGGGTTGAAATGAGGTCCGTGAGTATTGCGACGGGAACTAGAAATCACGTCATACAGAACTTAATTACTGGTCAGATCCCCTCCCGGTTGATTTCTGCATTTACATCGAGTGAAGCCCAGAATGGTTCTTTTACTTCGAATCCATTTAACTTTCAACATTTCAATATATCTTTCTTCTCCCTCTCATTGGATACTCATGCAATACCTCTAAACCCTCTGACGCCGAATTTTTCCTCTGGGTCATACTTGAGAGAGTTTGTTCATTCCATGAAAGCACTTGGGATTTGGAAAGAAGACAGAGATGTTGACATCAGTCAGTTCGATTACGGATCTGATTACACATTTCTGGCCTTTGATCTTTCGGGGGACAGGAATTATTATACAGATAGATATAACCTTATACGTAACAGTACGTTAAGCGTTGAAGTTCAGTTTTCCGAACCTTTAGCTAATTCGGTGAATCTGATTGCTTATTGTCAATATCAGAATCTCCTGGAAATCAATAAAGACAGAACCGTGAGCTTCGATTTCACAAATTAAAGTCGATGGATACGCAACAGCTATGGAGGGCTCTTGAGAGAGATCCATTCACATGCACTATGGCAAGAGGTGTTTTCCCGGTAGATTTGGTGCTTCAACTCAAACCTCTGCATCCAGCTTTACTCATTGCTAATACGGATGATTCCAGCAAGCCAGGCTCGCATTAAGTGGCTTTTTTATACCATCCTGCAAACAAGCATACATCTTTGATTCTTTCGGAAAGTTTCCTCAACCGCAATTCCACCCGATCATGCTTATGCACGCGGAAAAATGGATCTACAACACGAGAATAGTGCAACATCAGACGTCTGACACATGCGGTCATCACTGTCTACATTACCTGAAATTAGCAGCCAGGGGTTATTCTACGGCAGACATCTTGTACAACACTTATACAAATGAACTGTTTTTGAACGACTTACTCGTGAAATGTGAAATCATCCAAGACGAATATACTAGCAACTCTGAATTTAATATCTGCCAAAAGGCCAAATGGAACCAATGTTGCAAACCTTTAAATTACTCTGTTTAATTATTCTAATTATTATTATTATTATCTGTTTTCTTCAGTTTCTGTATATTCATTTGTTCAAATAAACTTTTCGTATTCAGATCGAATTTGTGTTTGTTTGTGGTTACTTTTTAATAAATAAATAAATAAATTACACAATCAAGGGTTTTCATACATTGAATTACATTTTTATTCAATTTTTTTTACAGACGTTAAAATAAATTTTATCATTTGCAATACAACCTAATATTTTACGTTAAATTGTTATTTATCATAATGTAACCAAGGGAGCTTAGGCATGTCAGATGCATGCGCTGGGCGGTACACAGGATTCACGATTAATTCTTCAGGGATATTGACATGAAGTATCACGTCGGTAAACAGGGTTCTCCCAGGTAGAGGTTTCTTCAGGTCAGGGATGGGTGATAATGCGTCTTGTATTAAACTATTAATGTTCGAGCCTCGTATTGATCTCCCTCCAATTGACACAGTTCCTTTTTTATTCCATGTGATAACATCAGGTCTCTTTCATAGTGTCTCTATGAAACGTGTACGCGGGGAGGGCTGCTCAACAGGCAAACTCACTATGTTTCCCGGTCGTCTGTCCTCGTCGTAGGCCTCTTCGAATCCGCTAACCATGGCGATATCACTGTCAGCGAGGGTTTTTTCTTTTAAGTCTGCAGACGTGCGAAGATCAGGTGAATAGACGAGTTGTTGTGGATACAGATATGTAGGTGTTTCTTGAAGGGATTGCGGTGACGGCGTTTGTGGTATCAAAGACGGGTTTGAAGGTGGTTGAGGGTCGGTTTGGGTTGAAAGGCTTGTTCGTTTCGTATGAGCTTCACGACGCCTTGCTCTTAGATATTTTTGAAGTGTATTTAAATAAAGATCCATTTTCTGATGCACATTCAAATTTGATGCTTTTAAAATCTCATTGATTTGAGAATCCAACTGTTTATTACGTTTTTTTTCAACATCATTAACCACACTAGGTTCAGCCTTAGGTTGACCATGTTCAACGGGGCGCGATGACACAGGGACGCTCTGGTTCGTAGCGTGAAGGAACCTTTGATATTCGTGAGCCGGTAGTAAAACGTACTTTTGCATGTTCTTAACTAATTAATTTATTCAAAATAGGTGCAGCTACGCTTCCTAACAAAAGAGGTAGCAAGAATCCGTTCCTACGTTGGTTCAGATAAGTTTTCTTGGCCCTAAATGAAATTTTTTTATGGGCTAAACCTTTTATTTTCTGCAAATGTCCAGTCAACTCTACGATGTAGAATGTTATGACAGATCTCGCACAATGCTTTAACTTGACTAAGAGTGGCATGTTGCATTAATACTTTCCTATGCTGAGGAGATGAGTGTTTCAAAGCTCCTAGAAAATGACGATGTTTCACAACCACAGGAATCATTGTTGTATCAACACCCTATTCAGCCGATTTAAAAATGACGTTCGACGGTTTTAAACCCGCGCTTTATCCGCATAAACCACGACAGGTTTTTCGGACGGAAAAATCTTACTACGCAATCTCAGAACATCAGGACAACTCTGAGTTAAATCAAGCAGTAAATAACTATGGGTTCCCGAGTGGCATCTTTAAAGGCTTCGATGGGTAAGCGTCCGTAGCCTGTTTGCGATGCCAAGGTGCGAATCTGTCCTACGTCTCTAGGTGACTTAAGCAGAAAGATGAACTGGGTGTTTAAACTTATTGTACGGATGATTTTTGAATGAGCAAAGAGGTTCTGAGTTATTAACAACACAGAGAAGTTGAGATGATGACTGTAGCGCGTGTAGATTTTCTCAACAAGGTCGTTGTTTTTCACCTCATTTAATAAATCGTCTAAAATCAGTAAAGCCTGTTCAGGTATACGTTCGTGTATCAATTTTTCATCCGGCACCCCGGCATGAAACGTAATGTTAGGTAGGTTCAGATTTTTAACAACCGACGGGATTAAAGCTCCATAGCAGTAAATTATTTCCGTTGGTGGCGGGTCCATCACTTCATCTCTATACTTCAGCATTTGAGCTACTAAAGTTGACTTGCCGCTCCCCGAACTACCAGCGACAAGAGCCGAAAAGTATTGTGTAGATTTAACCGTTGCATTTATTTCCATGATGAAAAAGGAGGGGAGATAGAGAAAATTGCTGAAAGAGTTTACAAAGGCTATGTTGAATGTTGAATGACGCAAATCTCTTTTTAAACGCGCTTTATTTCAAAAGCCACAACTTACGTAATTCATACTCTGCGCAATTATCCAAGGTACAGTTTATCACAAAGGGATTACAGGTAAGGATGTTTTTGGCAAAGCCGGAATTTCTCCATAGACGGTTTTTACGATTGCGGAATTTCTCTTCAGACGGTTTTCACGACAGCGGAATTTCTCGGTAGACAGTTTTTACGTTTGTGGTATTTCTCTGCAGACGGTTTTAGCGGTGTCGATATTTGTCGTTAAATCATTTTATCTTACGTGAAATATCACCAAATAAGCTTGTACTCCACAACGTTTTTAAACATCACCTACAAATGATTTATTTTCGAGGATAATTATCCGCTTGGGTGATGGTGTTATTATCAACGTAATGCATCAGTTTTAAAATTTCCTCATAACCGTTCATACAATGCAATGCAATCAACAACAATAATATACAAGCACTACAAATCGAAGCAACGATCCTTTCTGTATGGTGGGCGTAGATCGCTCCATTGGCTTCATGAAAGAATTTTCAAAGAGCAAAAAAAAAAAACATAGATATTTATGTATATATCGGTCATCAGCTTTATATATTTACGTGTTTACAGCGTGAATGTAGGATCTAAACTGAAACAACAAGGTTTTGAAATGGAAGGTCTCTCCAGGGGACCAGGTCCACAGCAAGCAGACGCACGAGCCATCCAGGAGGCCAACCGACGGGGTTTGGGAACGAGACGTCAGGCGGGACCCAGAGGACTAGGTTTCCCTCGAATGCTGGAAACACGGCGGACATTTAATGGGCTTTGAAAAAAGCCCCGTTAACTGAAGTCCGCCTTGGTGTATCCAAACATTCGGGGAATCCTATTCCTCGGGTCTTGCCTGACGTCGCGTTTGTAGTGCTTGTACCAGCACCAGCACCAGCACCAGGGGTATATCAGAGGATTATAAAATTAATTTTATTTCAGCCTTAGGCCACACCCAAATAAAAGACCAACGCCCAAAAAAAAGACCAACGCCCAAATAAAGGCCAACACCCAAATAAAGACCAACGCCCAAAACAGGGGAGGAGGGGAATGGGTTGTCATGTGACACAAAGTCGAGGGGTGGAGGGGTTGGTGGGTCACGTGAGCCGCCTTCTGCACGCGGATTGGCTGAACGCCTGTGACGTCAGGAAGGGGTAGGGGTTGGTGGGGTGGTCACGTGATGCGAATGCTGCACGCTTATTGGCTGGAATAGGCCACGCCCACCTCATTAATATGCATCCCAACAAGGTACTCATCTGCTAACAAGGCAAAGAAGGCAAAATTCAGTCTGGTAGCTTTTCTGGGGCAAAACAGGGCGCTTGGATTGGACTGCAAACTACTGCTATACAGGACGGTAATCTGAACAATCTTGTTTTATCGTATGCCTGCCTGGAAAACCATATGTAAGTCCAGATGGAATTACCTCCAAACCTTCCAAAATGTTACCTGAGGACCAATGCCTAACTTGCAATAACAGGAGAACTGCAACAAATGCTTCTATTGACGACGATTTTGATATACCTCCCATTGGAAATCATGTCCATGAGTTGCTGAAAAAGCTGCTTCCAAAGATGAAGGACCATTCTCTGGTTGCAGGTATTCTTGAGCATCCGCTCACCTTTAGAAACCTCTTTAGGCATCGCAGGCCTCGTCACATCCTGGACATCAATTTCGACGACATCTAAAAGGCTATGTTTCCCGAATACTGGATCTCCTAGCTCCTTGTGTCCCTTGTCCTTCGTCAATCAACAATCAACAATATCGTTCTAATAGAAAAGGACTCCATCTTATCCTGTGGATGACTTAACCAGGCTTCATCTGGCTTCTTGCCTAGTTCAGTGTACTTCCTGTGATTACCTTCTGGACGAGTATGACAGTGAAAGCGTTGCTTTCAGACCACTCGTTTCTTTTTCCCTACACTGTTCGATTGTCAATTGCCGAGTCCTTGTGGAAACGTATCCTTATCGGATTATTACATCCCACATGAACAAACGTACACTTCACTGTTCGATTGTCGACTCCTTTCGGATAATTCTCTAATATCTTATTTGCTTTTGGAGAATTCTCCTTTTTGCTTTGATAAAGAATAGTCTCTATCCGAAATGTCAGCTTTTTTATTTTGATTTTATTTATTGTTTATTATTTATTAATTATTTTTTTCATTATAATTTATTTATTTTTTTTTTTTAATTAATAACTATTATTAATTGTATTTCAGGGTTTTTGTGTCTCGTTCATCCCTCTAAGTAATACGTATTACAGATCAGGAGATTCGCTAATTGATTCTTAACTTGAAGGGCTTCCATGTAGCAGGTACTGATAACATTCTCAGTTTTATCATCAAAGGTTGCGCTTCTGCATTTTTAAATCATTACAGTTTCTTTTTAAACTAAGTCTTAATACTGTAATTTTTCCAGATTGCTGGAATCTTGTTCTATTTTTTAAAAAAAGGGAATAAAACTGATCCAGCTAATTATAGCCCAATCTCAATTTTAAATACCTATTCTAAAACTTTTGAAAAAATTATTTTTGAAAGAGTAAAATTCATACTCTCCCTATATCTGTGTCTCCAACAACACAGCTTTAATAGTGCTTTATTAGTCTCCACAGTTACAAATTTATTCAAGATGGAAATCTTATTCTTAGCACGCTTGCTAAGCAACTGCAGTGTGATTGCATTTACCTTCTTTTTGTGAAGGCCTCAGACTCGGTGTTTCACCCACTTCTCATGAGGGTATGGCGTTTGTGGTCCCTTAGTCCAATGTTTCAGAACTATCTCTCTCCTCAAAAAGGTGTTCTCGAAAGGATATCTAACCAAATCATACGTAACGATCACTCTTCATGCGGCAGAGCCGAAACTGTCAAAGTTAAATGTGAACACGTAGAAACTCACAACAGTAATTAAATCTGACAATATTTTAAAAAATCAGCATCATCAACAGAAGTCTCAGAAGGTTTTGAAATAAGTGATTCGAAATGTGGATGTAACGTATGATCTGGATGACTTCAAAAAGACCTAAGAAATGCCACCTAAGCTTAGTTTGATATGCCAAAGGATCCATTGATATGCCGATGGTTTTGGTTCTGCTCCCGAACACCGAACTCAATCAGTCATTGAAGAACATCACGCGAATTGGGCCGCTGGTAGTGTTAGTAGTAGTTTTTCGAGGGAACAAAAAGCCACTTCAATGCTAAAACTGCCTGCTATTCAGACATGTATGCATGGGCTGCACGGAAAATCCTCGTTGCAACAAATGCGCAGAGGGGCACCAGTTAAGAGATTGCCTCAAGATTAAAGGACAAGACCCCTCAAAGTGCGTCAGATGTGGTGGACAACACACTTCATGCTACACGAAATGTCCAAGATACCCCCAGGTTAAAAGGATGCTTAGTCCCAAAGTGACAGCAGACAAATGCTTTGCAGCTGCTGTGTCTAAGCCGGAGAAAAAAGGCCTCAACATTAATGACCTACCAGATATGTATAAACAATTATGACGTATCTTTCATCTATTTTCTAATCTACGCAAGTGTTACCCACAGTTGGGTGGGCTCCTTATGACCAACTGATTTATAGTATGGCTGCACAACGTTATACTGTAATCAACAAATGTGAATTTTGATGCGTGATACTGAACGCTAGAGAGATTCTCCAAAAGCTTATCGAGATTCACAATTTTCTGATAAAGCAAGAAATCGACATTGCTTTCCTCTGTGAAACGCATCTCAGACCAACCCAAGACTTCAAGGTACTTGGCTTTTGTGTGTACTCTAACTATCGTTTGGCTTCAAACGCTGCAGGATATGCTTCTGGGTTTGTTGCGACCATCATTAAGAAGGGAATTCAACACCAAGAATAAGTCTTCAAGTCATATGCCTCTATAGTGTCGACCTCTATCATTATCATTAACGTCTCCATTGGTGAAGTGAAGTTCGTGGCGCTCTACAATTCAACTAATCATTGCTTGACATTAGCGAGCTTGATGAACTCTTCAGTGGTGACACTCCAGTTGTCCTGGCCAGTGACCTATATGCTAAACATGCAAGCTGGAACTCCAGAACGCAGAATTACAACGACCTGATTCTCTATAGTTATATACAAGGTAAAGATGACATCTTCGCTGCTGAACCTGTGGAGGACACCTACTGTGATCATTCCCCTACTAGCGATTTTCTTGACATTTGGGCCCGTTCTTTTTAATTATTTTGTGCACGATTTTCCAAAACCCGAGAAGTGTAATTTATATTTCTGTGCTGATGGGCGTACCAGCCATCTGACGTTATCACAAGGCTGCAGAAGGCCTTGAAGAAGTTTGAGGACTGGTTTTAATTGCTGGAAACTGAATCTTAATGTCGGAAAATGCAAAGCCGTGTACTTCCACAAAAACTTAAGTGTCCCCGGATTCCCTGGTTCTATTCAATACGAAACTCGAATGGGTTGAAAATACAATTATCTTGGCGTTATCATCGACTCAAGACTCTCCTTTAATCATCACGTAATTTTTGCTCTGAACAAAGCAAAAACGGCTAATTGCAGTCTTATAGCTCTCCTGGGTAGAAACAGCACCCTCAGCATCGACAATAATTTACTACTGTACAATACAGTGATTCGGACCATCCTTCTCTATGCATGACTGCGTGGGCGACTATATGTAGAATGTTCCAGTCGTTCCTGTATGTTACCCTGAGGACCATTGCGCAGGTTGGAAGAAGGACCGTAAAAAATCAATACATCCAATTGGATCTGAACATGACTCATATTGGAAAGTGTGTCCAAGATCTCCTGAAGATGAAGAGCCAT
>JAHWFO010099959.1:1902738-1917164 GCA_023313115.1 Rhysida immarginata
CATCAAAGGTTGCACTTCTGCGTTTTTGAAATCATTACATTTTATTTTTAATCTAGTTATTAATATAGTAATTTTTCCGGATTGCTGGAAAGAGACAATCCTTGTTCCAATTTTTAAAGCAGGGAATGAAAATGTTCCAGCTAATTATTGCCCAATCTCAATTTTTAATACCTTTTCTAAAATTTGAAAAGAATATTTTCGAAAGAGTAAAATTCGTACTCTCCCCGTATCTGTCTCTTCAACACACAGCTCTCACGATTTTTAATTAGCTTAATAAGTAATTTTTACTCGATTACAATTAATTAAGTTTGTCGTGGATAGAGAAAGGAGAAGGGACGACAAAATTTGTAATATTTAATTATAAAGTTTAATAAACTTGGTTAAAGAACAATAATAAATGTTCATGACTTTCAAATTAATAGATGCGAAATATGTAATTGGTCAACAGTTCATGAGTTCTGGTCGTCATCATCAGTGGTGTAGCCGTCTGAACAGAAAATTCTGCTTCAATACTAAGCTGTTGATAATACCAATAGTGACGAGGCCTTCTTGGATCTAACACAGAAGGCGGCGACCCAATCTACCAATCTACATTGCCCCTCCAAATTCCTACCTTCTTCATTCAATTCTATTCCCCTATCTGTATAACCTAGAGATGACGCCAGTGCACTTTCACTATCCTTTCGCTTATTTATTCTATTTTTGAACGTGCTCTCATTTAACAAGTCTACCGCCGAAATTAACTTATTATTTGCGCTATCTTTAAATTGCTTTCTAATACTTATTTCGCTACTTTTACAATTCTGTTTGAAACTAGAATTCATTCCAATAGCTTTATACCGCCAACTTCTTTAATTTCATTTAGAGAGTCAGGCATTTGAATTGGGAAAATTGTTATATTTTCATTTCCGCCTAAGCTTCGAAAAATAACATTAGCATTGGCTGTTATTGGCAATGGTTTCGTTAATTCGCCTAGTAAATCATTCTTAACTATTTTAACAATGTTAGTTTTAACTGCCTTGCTAATTATAACAACGCTAATTTTAGAAATTCTTTGTGAGGCAAAATTCCCTTTACGATTAAATTCGCCGTTTATTATTGTAAAGTTATTATCCTTTTGAAGCGAGTTTAACACTTCTGCCAGACATTTGTAACAGTTTTTATCATTCATAAACTCTATATCTAATGCTACTGATAAAGCACCCGACTGACGTATTTTAGCTTCGATGCCTGTCTCTTTTATCCTCTTCTCTTTCTCTTTATCTAAATTAGAGTTTTTTTTTTCTATCTTAGAAATTTCTGAATCAGGAAGACTTAATTAATTCTCCTTACAATAAGGTATCTCTTCTTTTAGTTTAGGGTTTTCAGTCTTTAAATGACTAACCTCTTTTTTACTATTAGGAACTTCTTTTTTTATATCAGAGGCCATTTCGCTATTAACCCTAACCCCTCTAATCATTCAGTACCTAATTCCACCTTACTTTCTTTTTTCCTCTTTTTCTCTGCTTTTTAAGCCTATTTTTCAAAAAGGACTCATTTGAATTTATTGCTAAGCTTCTTTTACTAGCCAAACCTCCATCAATTCCTTTTTAACGAAAAAAATAGAGGCTTTACAATACTGCATTATAAAAACGATGACTAGTTTCGGCTTTATTACCTGCCTTTCTCAAGTCTGCATAAGAGAGGAGTTACAATGCTTTATATACACAATCTCTGGTACACGATTGGCTCGTAAAATACAACATAAAAGGGGGGGGGACAAATACTGTGATTGGTTGAACAATGCAAAGAATCAAATTAAAGGGCTAAATATTTGTGATTGGTCGAACTTTACAAGATATTCAAAGAATCATAACATATTGAAGGGCAAATTTTCGTGATTGGTGGAACATTACAGGTTGCGATTGGATAAATTACAAAAAGTCTTTCAGCTGGCGTAAGAGATGGTAGCTGTCGAAATATTGTTGGGAATTTAAAAGTGCCTTATTATTTTCTGGTTTGTTTAATGATTTATAAATTTCTACTTCTTCTAGTATGGGGGTATTTTTTGGGTTTTTGGAATATTTCAGGATCTCAGTGACTTCATCGATTGTCCTGGTCGGGTGTTTCTCTTTCGTCAGGTGTTCAGCGTAATTCGATTTCTTGTCATCTTTTAAGTATGATTGGATGTTTTCTTCAAACTTTGTTCTAAAGGAGCGGTTCGTCATTCCTACGTAAAACCTTTCACATAATATACAATTTAGGCGATATACGCCGCTTGTGTTGAAATTAAAGGAAAGCGAAGGAGGAGAGAGGTTCATTCTGATAAGTTGACGGGTGCTTGAGACGGTGCGGAACGATATATTTAGTCCTAGTTTTGAAAATATTTTGGCCAATGGGTAAATGGACTCACACGTAAACGAAAAAGAGACCCACTTCTTACTGGTGTTTTGAGGCTTTTGTCCGCTGAATTTCAGATGGCGAATCCTGTCTTTGAGGAGACCAATTACAAGATTGGGAGGGTAGCCGTTACAGAGGGCTAAGGAATGGATAGTCTTAACTTCATTTTCTTTTTCGGCCTTGTTAAGGGGCATAGTTAAAACTCTGTCAATCATGTATCGGAATGCGGCTAATTTGTGGGACATAGGATGTGCAGAGTAAGCATGAATAAGATTGGAGGATGTGGTTGGCTTGCGATAAATGCTGAAGGCAAACCGTTTAGTTAGAGGGTCCTTTGATATACGGAGACCGAGGAACGGGATGGAACAATTGGATTCTGTCTCTAGGGTGAAACGAACAGAAGGGTCGGCGTTATTAAACTTGCTTAGAAGGGCATCAGGCGTCGTGTATCGGTCATCATAAACAATCAGTATATCGTCTACATATAGTTGATAACTGATGATGATTTTATTGTCGAGGGTAGGCTGGACGTGCTTTGCTTCGAAATCCTGCAGGTAAACTTCGGAGAGGAAAGAGCTTAAGGGAAAACCCATGCCCAGGCCGGCAGTTTGTAAATACAGAGACTCGTTGAAAGCAAAGTAATTCTGTTGGAGTATAACATCTAAGATCGCAAGGACGTCTATAGCGTCTTGTTTAGGCATGGGTGAGGCATACAATAAACGTTTAAGAATTTTGAGGGTCACGGGGACGGGGCCGTTTGTATATAAATTAACAATGTTTAGAGATAGGGTGTAGACATGTTCATGAACTTCAATTCCCTGAAGGCGTTTTGTTAGCTCAAGACTGTTTCGAATGTTGTGGGTATTGGGCAAAATATTGAGGGAGAATAAATATTTCCATAGAATTTTAGCAATCTTGTGGGCTGGGGCAGGGGTGTAGTTGACCACAGGGCAGATTGGATGGTTGGGTTTATGAATCTTCACAAAAGCGTTGAGGGTAGGAGAGGATGGGTTCATAGGAATGTTCTTCCGAAGGTATTTGAACTTATGGGATTTATTCACGACTTTAACTAAAGTTGTATGGAAAGACTTAGTCGGGTCGGACTGTAGGGATTGGAAGTTGTTGTGGTTAATGAAGTCCTCAACTTTCCTTGTATAGTCATCTTTATGGATGATAACCGATGCGTTGCCCTTATCAGCTTTGACTATTAATGCATTGTTGGTGTTGAGTTTATCTAAAATATTCTTCTAATTGGTGGAATAATCTATGGATCAGGGAATTTGGCGGGACGTCTCAATAACGCGAGAGAGCGCGTTACCTGCTATGATCCTAGTGGGAACGCTGCCGGCTTTAGGAAGAATACGAATGGCTCGTTCGGTGTCGCATATAAGGTCAGAAATAAGATGTTTGTTGAAGGTGGGACGGGTGCAATGTTTAAGGCCTTTATCTAGAAGGGCTTGTTCATGGTCGTCAAATATGATATTGGTGAGGTTATCCGTATTGGGGTGGAATTGGAAAGGTTGAGATGGGGTATGGATAGGGGGAGGAGGTGGACGTATAGTGGTAAGTTTCGAAAACAAGCTGGCGTACTTACATTCTTTGAAGTTTGTGAGTCTTTCTTCGTCTCTTCTGAGGAGTTCGATTATGGCGTCTGCTCCGATGAAGTTGGCGAGTTCGATGTGGCAGTACAGGATTTCTCTGTTGAGTCTTTTCTTCTTTTCATAAAGGGCGGAGGTGGCTTTGGTAATCCATACTCTTATAGCTGCGGCTGTTGCTGCTTGCGCTATCGGGGACTTATTCCTTACGATTACTTGGGCTGGAGATTTTCTTTTAAACACGTCTTGTTGAATCAGATATTGAGCAATGTAGCAGGTAGCTTCCTCTTCTTATGGAACTTCTTATAAATGAGGGATAAAATATCTTGTAGTGGAATGGTCATAGTATTGTACTTCTTAACGAAAAAAATAGAGGTTTTGCAATACTGCATTAGAAAACGGCGACTAGTTTCGGCTTTATTACCTGCCTTTCTCAAGTCTGCATAAGAAAGGGGTTACAATGCTTTATATACACAATCTCTGGTACACGATTGGCTCATAAAATACAACATAAAAGGGGGGGGGGCAAATAATGTGATTGGTTGAACAATGCAAAGAAACAAATTAAAGGGCTAAATATTTGTGATTGCTCGAACTTTACAAGATATTCAAAGAATCATAACATATTGAAGGGCAAATTTTCGTGATTGGTGGAACATTACAGGTTGTGATTGGATAAATTACAAAAAGTCTTTCAGCTGGCGTAAGAGATGGTAGCTGTCGAAATATTGTTGGGAATTTAAAAGTGCCTTATTATTTTCTGGTTTGTTTAATGATTTATAAATTTCTACTTCTTCTAGTATGGGGGTATTTTTTGGGTTTTTGGAATATTTCAGGATCCCAGTGACTTCATCGATTGTCCTGGTCGGGTGTTTCTCTTTCGTCAGGTGTTCAGCGTAATTCGATTTCTTGTCATCATTTCTTCAAACCTTACATTCTTATTTCTGACCTTATATGCGACACCGAACGAGCCATTCGTATTCTTCCTAAAGCCGACCGCGTTCCCACTAGGATCATAGCAGGTAACGCGCTCTCTCGCGTTATTGAGACGTCCCGCCAAATTCCCCGATCCATAGATTATTCCACCAAGAAGAATATTTTAGATAAACTCAACACCAACAATGCATTAATAGTCAAAGCTGATAAGGGCAACGCATCGGTTATCATCCATAAAGATGACTATACAAGGAAAGTTGAGGACTTCATTAACCAGAACAACTTCTAATCCCTGAAGTCCGACCCGACTAAGTCTTTCCATACAACTATAGTTAAAGTCGTGAATAAATCTCATAAGTTCAAATACCTTCGGAAGAACATTCCTATGAACCCATCCTCTCCTACCCTTAACGCTTTCGTGAAGATTCACAAACCCAACCATCCAATCTGCCCTGTGGTCAACTACACCCCTGCCCCAGCCCACAAGATTGCTAAAATTCTATCGAAATATTTATTCTCCCTTAATATTTTGCCCAATACCCACAACATTCGAAACAGTCTCGAGCTAACAAAACGCCTTCAGGGAATTGAAGTTCATGAACATGTCTACACCCTATCTCTAGACATTGTTAATTTATATACAAACTTCCCCGTCCCAGTGACCCTCAAAATTCTTAAACGTTTATTGTATGCCTCACCCATGCCTAAACAAGACGCTATAGACGTCCTTGCGATCTTAGATGTTATACTCCAACAGAATTACTTTGCTTACAACGAGTCTCTGTATTTACAAACCGCCGGCCTGGGCATGGGTTTTCCCTTAAGCTCTTTCCTCTCCGAAGTTTACCTGCAGGATTTCGAAGCAAAGCACGTCCAGCCTACCCTCGACAATATATTCATCATCAGTTATCAACGATATGTAGACGATATACTGATTGTTTATGATGACCGATACACGACGCCTGATGCCCTTCTAAGCAAGTTTAATAACGCCGACCCTTCTGTTCGTTTCACCCTAGAGACAGAATCCAATTGTTCCATCCCGTTCCTCGATCTCCGTATATCAAAAGACCCTGTAACTAAACGGTTTGCCTTCAGCATTTATCGTAAGCCAACCACATCCTCCAATCTTATTCATGCTTCCTCTGCACATCCTAGGTCCCACAAATTAGCTGCATTCCGATACATTATTGACAGAGTTTTAACTATGCCCCTTAACAAGGCCGAAAAAGAAAATGAAGTTAAGACTATTCGTTTCTTAGCCGTCTGTAACGGCTACCCTCCCAATCTTGTAACCGGTCTCCTCAACGACAGGATTCGCCATCTGAAAGTTAGCGGACAAAAGTCTCAAAATACACCAGTAAGAAGTGGGTCTCTTTTTCGTTTACGGGTGAGTCCAAAATATTTTCAAAACTAGGACTATATATATCGTTCTGCACCGTCTCAAGCCCCCGTCAACTTATCAGAATGAACCTCTCCCCTCCTTCGCCTTCCTTTAATTTCGACGCAAACGGCGTATTCCGCCTAAATTGTATATCATGTGAAAAGTTTTACGTAGGAATGACGAACCGCTCCTTTAGAACAAGGTTTGAAGAACACATCCAATCATACGTAAAAGATGACAAGAAATCGAATTACGCTGAACACCTGACGAAAGAGAAACAGCCGACCAGGACAATAGATGAAGTCACTGAGATCCTGAAATATTCCAAAAACCCAAAAAATACCCCCATACTAGAAGAAGTAGAAATTTATAAATCATTAAACAAACCAGAATATAATAAGGCACTTTTAAATTCCCAACAATATTTCGACAGCTACCATCTCTTACACCAGCTGAAAGACTTTTTGTAATTTATCCAATCGCAGCCTGTAATGTTCCACCAATCACGAAAATTTGCCCTTCAATATATTATGATTCTTTGTATATTTTGTAAAGTTCGAACAATCACAAATATTTAGCCCTTTAATTTGTTTCTTTGCATTGTTCAACCAATCACATTATTTGTCCCCCCCCCCTTTTATGTTGTATTTTACGAGCCAATCGTGTACCAGAGATTGTGTATATAAAGCAGTGTAACCCCTCTCTTATGCAGACTTGAGAAAGGCAGGTAATAAAGCCGAAACTAGTCATCGTTTTTATAATGCAGTATTGTAAAGCCTCTATTTTTTTTCGTTAAGAAGTACAATATTATGACCATTCCACTACAAGATAATTCCTTTTTCGTTAGCTCTAAAAATTTTGTTATCATATACCTCTTCATTCTTACTGAACTTTCGAACCCTGTCCTTTATATCCAAAGCCAAATTCTTCTCTGCCCATTTCATTATGGTTTTAAGACTACTTAACTTTTGTTTTCCTTAACTTTATTCTTAAGTCCTCTGAAAACGAATTCATATATGATTCTAACTTTCTTTTTTCCCACCAACCTTTTATCGATTTGACTAATTTAACATAAATCTCATTATTTTGTTTAACCATCTTCAACCATCTTCAATCATCTTCAACCATCTTCAACCATTTTTCGTTAAAGTGCTGCTTAGCTATACAAATTTCTAAATACTCTTCCTCACTCACTCTTAAATTTTTCCTATGCTTACCACCTGCCGAATTGCTTATTGCAACGAACTCCTCAAACGCTCCCTGCGACTTCCGCTTTCCATTTTACTAGTTCCACCAACTCATCTTGATGCTGTCGACTTCTGATTCATTTATTCCTCACTAAGTCCAATTATTTAGTTAGCACCTCACCCTCTTCTTTCCTCCGAGAATGATCCTGAGCTGACTTCTGCACATGTAACAGGAAACTGTTCAGATATAACTAATATTACCAAAGTTCGTGGTAGCGATTATATTGTTATTATTATTTTTGTTTGTGGCGTTTCTACTGCTTGTCTACCAAGCACCTCCCCCTCTCTCTCTCACGAATTTTAATTAGCTTAATAAGTAATTTACTCGATTACGATTAATTAAGTCTGTCGTGGATAGAGAAAGGAGGAGGGATGACAAAATTTAAAATATTTAATTATAAAGCTTAATAAACTCGGTTAAAGAACAAAAATAAATGTTCATCACTTTCAAATTAAAACTTGCAAAATATGTAATTGGTCAACACTTCATGAGTTCTAGTCATCATCAGTGGTGTGGCCGGCTGAATGGTGATAACAGTAATGTCGATACTAAGCTGCTGATAACAGTAATGGTGACGAAGCCTTCTTGGATCTGTCACCGCTAACACAGAAGGTGGCGATCCTAGAGGGTTTCGAGGAGTGTAGCCCAATTCTAAGAATAAATGTAGAAGAATTAGATATTAGCTAATTAGCTATGTATCTGGGAATGGCGGGCATAAAAGGAAATTAGATTTCTTATTATGAACAGTTCCACTGAACTGTGAGTACAGTCCTAATGTAATTAACTTAAGCCACTATAATAATTGGAATGGAATATCCCTTATCGACGATGCAAAAGCCGAGCGCAGCTCGCGAGGCTGTCGTCGTCCGCTGATGGGTTGACTGGGGCGCTCGGGATGATTGTGACGTCACTGTCCGCTGTTTCGCTGGTGAAGGCCTTCTCTTCCTCAAATGAATATGGGGAACGCTCGTCATGCGTTTCCAACTCGACTCCTACGTTACGCAAAGCGGCTGAATTCCCACTTGCTGTAGGGTCTCGGTCGTCGGCGCCGTCGACGGCGTGACTCGTCTTATCGTCTTGGATGGAGCCCGGGACTTGCTTCCAATCGTCCGTTGGCTTCTCCAATTCTTCACGCTCTCTCGACACCATTTCAGCACGGTGGGGCGGCTCGTTCGTCGTGCTTATATTCACTGGGGTAGGAGGTTCAATTAAGAGCAGCGATGAGAAGTTGGTTCCCGGCAGGCTAGCCATGTTTGCGCGGGTTTCCTCCCGCTGTGAAAAACGCATTGAGCAGTATTATAAAAAGTTCTATTAGAGATTCTTTGGTTAAAGTCGTTTGCCTGGACAGTTCGCTGAACACAATGATTCCTGGCTTTTTGTGCTGTCCTCTTCCCAGGTTCCGTAGTCGAAGAGCTCGGTCTGCTCACACTGTCTCCGTGAAACTCTCTTCGGCTCTGGCAGAAACCTCCACTTCTTCGCGGTCGGCTTCTCTCTTTCTCGCTCATAGAAAATTGCTCCCCTTCGAAGTCGCCCCGAATCTTCTTTAGTCGATGAGGTGGTCCTCATTTTTCCAATTTCACTGGGAGCTCGAATTTTTCCAACCGTCCTTTTCGAAATCTAATACTTTCTCCCTCTTTCTACCTTTTTACCCTTTTCTTCCAATCACCTGCTCTTCCGTAATTTTTATTTTCTCCAATCGACGCTCCGATTTCTCTTTCTTCATCTTGGTTCTTCAATTCTCTTTTCTGGGGGTGCAGGTCACTGTTTTTCTTCCTTCTCCTTTGCTTTCTTCATTTGCCTCCTTTTCCCTCTGTTACTTCTTTCTGCGTTCGATCGTCGAATTTATTTGTAGAAATTTCTTTCCTAAATTGGCGATCTGACAACAGCTATATTAGCACTCACTCCACAGTTACAAATCTATTCGAGATGGAGATTCTTATTCTCAGCACACTTGCTAAGCAGCTGCAGCGTGATTACGTGTACTTTTTTCTTTTGAAGGCCTCAGACTCGGTATTTCACCCTGTTCTCATGAGGGTTATATCTAACTCCGTTGTTTTAGAACTCTCTCCGCTCGAAAAGGTGTTCTCGAAAGGATATCTAACCAAATTATAATTTCCAATTAGTCGAGGAGTACTTCAGGGAGTCTGGACTAAAGGTGTCCTTAGATACGTGGAGTCTACGTGAAGTAATACATGTGTACAATGGCTGTGCCAATTCAGAATCCTGCCAAATGTAGTTTACTCGCCATACGTTTTTTCTGAATGCAAGGTAAGCGCACAGTGGATATTCACAAAGCACTTTTCCTCGTTTATGGAAATATTATGATTTGACAACACATAATGAAGTAGTGTCGTGAATTTTCTAGAGACAGGGCCGATGTTCATGACAAACACAGGAGTGGTAGGCCGTGTGTGGTATCTGAAGAACTTTTGTACTTGTTTCTTAACCTGAAGAACATGTTGCTGGACAACGCTTCCACGACGATGAAGAGGTCAAGCACGAAGAATTATGGTGGAAAGAATTGATGGTGCTTGCAATTTGATTTTCAAACATGAACCGTTCCACCTGCCTGCAAAACACGCGCATCAATGTTATCCTAACCAATTAGAAACAACACAGGTAACATTTTAAATACTTACTAACTCTTACTAAATGCGGAAGTCTTGTATTTAATAGAAAATGATAATTAAAATTAAATACTTTTTAATATCAAATTTTATACGAGCGATCATAGCCCACTTGTCCTTTTACGATGGTCGTGCAATCCATGTGACGTCGCTAAAGGCGAGTGCACACGCCATCCTTTCTTTCCACCATGGTTAAAATATTGTTCCAACAGCAAGTGCCAGAATTCTATGACTGTGAGACACAGAAGCTAGTATCTAACCTTAACAAGTGTTTGGACAATGACGGCAATAACCTCTATATCACTAAATAAGTTATAGTGGACATTTTGTCAAATAAACATCTTTGGAAAGAATACTTTCCGGACACGCCTTGTATAATCGAATACCTAGTTTAAAATTATGCAAACACGATTTTTCTTTAGTTTGGTGAAATCATTTTCTTAATTATTGTATTTAATTTGTTTAATTTTTGATTATTTGAATAACAAACTCTCCATACTTTGAATTTTCTCCAGCCAATCATTACCTGTTTCATCAGTCTATCAGATATCCTCACGATTGGCTTTTTTATTTTATCTACGGATTTCGAATCTTATACGGCAAATGACACCAACTAACGACTAACGAGATAATAAAGAATCAAAAAGAAGATTATGGTAGTGGTCTGCTCTTGTTTCACATGATTTGATCTTGGTCATTGACTAACCGTAATACTCAGTGTTAGCTGGATTTCTTGAACAATCATCTGCTTCAGAAACTGCGAGAGCAGTTACGGTGACTCTATGAGCAGGATTGTATGCTGCAACAAAGCCCGAGCTGTTACCGCCTAGTTAAAGCATGAACATACAAATATTGGATTGGCCAGCTTAATGCGCATATATCGACCCAAAAGATCATCTCTAAATGCAAGCACGTGCAGGGCATCTAGAAACATCATTAAATGATTCAGGCTTTATAGGAGGAGTGGAAGATAGAAAATTATTCGAATTAAATGTATTATTTAGAAAAAAAAATTTTCCTCTTTAAATGTATCTAAGAGATTTTTAAAAAATAGTATATTTATCTAACGATTTTTATTCATTATCTTATTATGTGAAAGACAGAATTTTTTTTTGTTTTCTTTCAGTGTGCTGCTGTCATATATACAGAGAAATGGAAAAAGTAAAACGTTGGACGAAATTAAATAATATCCAATGCCATTTCAAATGGGAACCAACTGATGGTGATATTGATGCCGATCCTCAGAAAGGAATTCCGCACATGGAAGCGAATCTTAATAGTTATCCGAATAAAAAGATGGCACTCCTCCTTATCGGTTACCTTAATACTAAGCTGCATATTCCGAATTATCCAGATGCCTTAAGAGCATTTGATACCGTTCTAAATGAACCCCTGTCTTCACTGGAGTCGCCAGAAGAACGTCGTGGATATGAGATTATGGCCTTGGGTAATAAAGCCCATGTCCTCGTGCTCAGTGGAGACACCACAAGAGCCAAAAGTACGATTGCCTATGTAGAAGACGACTTCAGTGCATTACATCCTAAGACTCGCGCTTGCATTCTAGCCAATCATGCATTCGCCCTGACCTTGTTTGGGCCTCCGAAACTTAAGCGATCTATTGAGCTCTATTGCCAGGCTCTAAATCTTGACTGCGAAAACTTTGCAATACTCGAAGGTTTTGCGTTTTCTTATGGAAGATACAGGCGATACGAACAAGGAAATAGATCTAAGCCTACGAAGATAGAGCAATTGGTTATGCTCCAAGCAATAAAAATAAGCAAATGGAAAGTTTCATGCCCCATTGTACTTCTCGCTGATTTGCTGTTTCTGCAAGGAAGAGCAATTCCATCTTTGAAAATCAAAGGCGATAGTAGATACCTAGATATAGCCAAAGAGCTTTTCAATAGAGCCTACGCTCTAGATCCTCATTGTCCTAATGTTTTAATGCGTTGTGGTAAGGCTTTCCATATAATGGGTGAAATGGAGTTTGGACTTAAATGTCTACATGAAGCTGTGGAACTGGATCCTCATAGTTCTGCTGCTAAATTTAAGTGAGTTGTATTTTCTTACAAATAAGTTCCTAACCTCACAAGAAGAATATGTAGGGTAGATGTACCAGTAATTGACAGTTTAAGACATTACTGTGAAACGAAATTGTGTACGGAAATCAAATTACATTTTGAAACTTTTCTAGTTATACCATTAAATTGTAAATATAATGCAGAATGTGCCAATCTCTAAATAATTATTATATCTTTTAAAGCTATTAGGTTATTAAATTTTTTCCCAACTAATGCATGAATCACCAGTAGTTGACAGTTAATGCACCAGAAGTTGACAGGCAGTTGCACCAGTAATTGACAATATTTTAATTGCACATTTTTATTATATATTTTTTACAAAAAAAATTGACAACATTCAAAAGTAGCTGTTAAAATCAAGCATTTTTAAGAATGTGTAAAGTATTTAACATTAACTAAAATTGTGCTTTTTAAAACTTAAGTTTTTCATTTCGATCCTTTATCTTTATTTTCCTTTGAAATAATAAATTAAATCAGTCCACTCCCATGTAGAGTGCAAAGACCATAGAAAATGAAGGTGTTTTCCAATAGTGCAATATCATCATATCTTGGCCAACAAATTGTTCTTAGAAAACTTGATTTTTGTCAATTGTTCTCCTATTTGCAAAATGCATCCAATTCATCCTATGCTAATTCTTATCATAGTAAAGAGAATATCAGTAGCAGTTTTCTTCTTGGAAGATAACTTGTCCTGGGCTATCTGTTGATTGTCTCTGTGACAAGATTCAGAACCAACAAAAAGAATCAGCGTATAGGGCCTAGAAGATTTATGTCAAAGTGGATGATCTAGAAATTGAGAGTAAACGTCTTATAATTGACAGACCTAGGTCAATTAATGGAAAATAATAAGTTAGAATTAAAACCATCATGTTTCCTTTATTATTACCCTACATTCTATATCACATTAGTATATTTTTTTCGTTTTTTTTTAAACATAGAAATTATCAATGATTGACAGGCTATGTCAATTACTGGTGACACAACATATCTGGGTTCCAGTAGTTGACGGTGGATGAAAACAATTAAATCATTGGTCATATGAAATTTTGTTACTACTAGAAGTATTGTCCATTGATCACACAAAAAGGTTCACGTAAAATTAATGACAAATATTGCACAACATTCATGAAATAAATTCAAGTAATCAAACCCTCGCGTAGTGGTTCATTACAAGGTTTTTTCGACTCAGTAAGGCAATGAACAATCAACACGTGTTTGCGGCCATAATAGAGAGCAAACTTACTAGTTTTTTACTGTTCTGGGAAGCCAACTACAATGCTTAATACGTGGTGGCAACACCAGTCCCTTTTCTTGCCTTGTTATTTTATTAAAAGCCCTTTATATCGTGAATTGTCAATTACTGGTACATCTACCCTATAATTTGATTAGAAAAATTTTAAAACGCGATACTCCGGATTAAATATTTTAAAAAAGCACGAGTTATATTTATACTGCTTATAAATAGTTTTCTAATTTTACAGCTTTTTTGATATGTGCTAATTTATTCAGACAACGTATGTAATTGTTGATGATAAACTATGTAGAATAACATGTCAAATTTTCTCTCAAATGTTATTTTAGTTCGATGAATAGTGCCGACATCCCACCTGAAATTCATATCTATTCTAAATATTTAATATTCCTGGCATCACATGCTGTGACAGTGATTCGATTTTTCACTTCAGAATAACCGATAGGTACTGTAAGTGTGAAAGACACGAGAACTTTAGCAAAACCACAAAACAGAGCGATGGGATAACTTTAATTTATCCTGAGGACGGAGATGGCCAAGCTATCGGCCCATGTTGATCAATGTACCAAATCAATTTTAAGTGAAATGTCTACCTAATCGCCAATCCCATCGAACCTCAATGCTTGTTTGTGTTTAAACGACATTTAAGTACCGAGTGCCCATAATTAAAGGACCCTATTGTAAAGCTGCCTACAGGCTAAACCAGTCATCAGAAAAGTGTGAAACTTTGTGGAAGACGTAATGAAAGGATGCGAATTTGTCTCAGCGAAGAATAAAAATTAGTTACGAAATTCGCCACCTGAAGATGTTTTAATAAGTAATTACACAATTAGCCAAACCTGAACAATAGTTTAACAAGTTGAACATGTGTAAAATACAGTGTTGTGGTAAATACTGCATAAGAATACTTAAGTATAAGTCCAA
>JAHWFO010099959.1:1937164-1968472 GCA_023313115.1 Rhysida immarginata
ATTGGAACAAAATCAAAATTATTAGTAAAGAAATAAATTATAAAAAAAGACTAAAAAGAAACCATCAACATTATTTCGAATGAAAATAATTTAGCCAAACCATCTATAGAAATTAATAATAAATGGAAATTATTACTAAAAATATAATATCACTTCCCTTGCACTCATCAATCCTGATCACAACAATCAAAATAATCATAATATCACACATTGTATTAGACTACGTTGTTTTGTTTATTATTATTATTACTTCCATTCATTCAAAAAACTTTAATACTGAGGATTGGGAAAAAATCCCGAAAACATTATTCAAGTTAGACATTTATGTATTACGAATCATCGAACTTCCATCATAGACCCTCTTCATCTGTAACCTGTGTACTTCCCTGTGTTCGTGTAACGTTTCTTCACTGGATCTTCGTCTCTTCTGTGTTTCATCTAAGTTTCTTCACAAGTCCTGTGTTTCATTTATATTTCGTCCTTAAACTTTTACTTGGGTGACTTTTATCATTGTTTTTTATTATTTATTTTTTTTAACTTATTGTCTTCTTTTAATTAAAGGAGTACTATTCATCTTAATTAATATGTAACTTGGTGCGTTAAAATTTTACAGATTCCTTTTCATACTATCTTATTCTAATATTTAACTGTGGATAGGTGCCGTAAAGGTAGGTACCGGAATATGTCAAAAGAAAGTATTTATGTATCACTAACGTGTATGCAAAGAATAGGGACCTAACTATTACAGGTATGGGATGATGAATTAGTAATGATGGTAAACTGAGTTATCTTCACCAATCTGCGGAAACCAGATTTGGAACTTAGAAATAGTGTATCTGATAGGAATCTATATGTTAGTTAGGAATACTTAGATGTGAAAGTAGAGCTGTGTGTGGAGAAAAGTTAAAAAAATATATATGAGAATATTACTTATCCAAATGGACTGCTTCGGCTATCTCCTGCTCCTTATGAGATTATAAGTATTTACATCGCACCTTGCCGCGAGTACAATGATGAGATATTATGCAGATGTCCTTGAATCAATTGTATAATAATTGTGGATTTATTCATCTGCTGAATATAGTATAATGAAAAATCAATAAAACATAAATAAAAAGGAACTAAATAAAGATAATAACAATTTGGCAAGTTGCTCTTATCAAATCCACCCAAATTGGCAATTAATTTTATCATTAAATCTACTTTCATCTCAACGTTTATTCTCTTATCAAATCCACCCAAATTTGATAGTAATTCTATAATTAGATCTATTTTCATTTCAATATTTATTCTGATTTTAAGTTCGATTATTTTCGTTTTGTTTATATTTTTACCTCCTGACTCCATCCCACACTGCTAATTTCACCCCCAGGTCAGTCTTCCCCTGCAAAAGCCACAACTCTTGCCTGACACCCAACACCACGAAATATCCAAGACGAAGAGGAGGGCCCTTAAACTTTAAACCAAGCCAGATGACCTAAAGATGTCCGGAGGCCAGGACGAAAGATCTCGTCGTTGTTCTCTTTTTAGTTCCTTTTTATTTATATTTACTGGTTTTTCATTATTATACTATGTTCAGCAGATGAATGAACTCACAATTATTATACAATTGATGCAAGGTCGTCTGAGACATCTGCATAATATCTCATCATGGTAAAGTATGGTTAAAGCAAAATTAAATAAATTCACAAATGATTTCTTCAATTATTTCACAAGTTATGCAAATTTATAACGACAACATTTGGAAGACAACTTATTTATTCTCTGTCTTTTAATAAGCTTATAAAGCTGATAGTACTAACAATTCTTTTAACGTGTGAGTAACGGGTGGCAATAAAAATTGAATGCAGAACAAATGACAAAAATTTGGAAGATGAAGTCGGAAGGGCATCTCTGAAGGAAATAGCTTCATCTATTGGTAAACTCATGTCTAAGGTATACAAAATAATGAAATAAAAGACGACAAGTGGAAGGTAAAATCATATGTGCCCGAAACACGAAAACTCAGCCACGTATGTGCCCGAAACACGTCATTCCAGCCAAGTATGTGTCCGAAATACAAAAAATCTCCCATTTCGGTGATTTTCGGTGATAATCACGGTTCTGCATGTCGCAAAATTACCGTTGAAGCTGATAATGAAATCTACAATTAGGACAAGAACCGGGAATAGTTCTATATTTTTTTTCTTAAGTTATTTAACTTTTTATTTAATACGGTTTTCTTCTTTATAATTATATATCTATTTTACTTGATATTTTTCATGTATTCATTCCCTTGTCTCTGCTAACGTAACTTTCATTCCCTGTAGTTGTATATTTCTCCGGCCTGTTTTGATTTTTTCTTTTAACATTCGTCTATTTCTGTTTTAATCCACAACTTTGTTTCATATTTTTTGCTCTTTCTACTGATTTAGATTTGTTTCAGTTTCTAGTGATGCGTAATTAGGTGTTATTCATTCTTGTAGACACTTCTTCTTGAGCCATATGTTAGCGTTGTTTGTACATAATTAGCTGATAACCAGTCTTCGCCCGGGACTTTATTTATCCTCTTGTTGATCTGCCTCAGATTAAAATAATATCCATCTTCACCACCGGGGAATATCACTGGATACTTTAGACCCATCTTTCCTTCGAAGTTTCCCTTGACGTAGAAGCTCTTATACCCTCCTGGTCTTAACGAAACTTCCGTTGTTTAGATGTTCCAACGCCCGGATATCCATTAGATTTAGCAGCAGAGTTTCTCTGACCAATACACGCTTTCTCTTCCCTTAGCAAACACAGAAACAAACATACAAACTTTCTCCAGTCGTCTGAAAGTTTTTTAGGGAGCTCAAAGGAGACACGTGTCTCTCCTTTGTCTCCTAGATAGACACTGCCCTATTTATGTACTGTCATTGGATCATCATTTTTGCTAATGTTAATAGTTCTTGGAAACGAACGATTATCATCTTGCAAGTATTATTGCATCACCACGTCAGATTCCAAAACAATCACATTCTCAAAGAGTATAGTCAAAATGTATTAGAGATTTTTAGGACAAGTTTTGATCTGTTAAGCTTTCAAATAAGCTAGGTGATATCCCCGGCGTTGCTCGGACTCTTTTTTGATGAAATTTTGTAATACTTGTATGTGAATATACAGGGCGTTGCAGATGCTACAGGGCAGTATAACGGGAAGCCTCTTATTAATATGCCCTGAAATCATTATGAATATCGATTATTATCGATAATTATTATTTCAAAGTCTAATATATACAGTGACCTTCATTTTGCTGTGAAGATCAAATGTGCAAAATTTCATCGAGATCGGAATAAAACTATAGATTTGTATTAGCAACAAGCAAACAAACACACAAACTACACACACAAAGACTCTTCTTTATACAGAAGACTGTCAGAGGCACCCAGCGTTGCCAGGGATAATTATAGTTTTAGATAAGCAGAAGAACTTCAAGAAGTTAAATAATAACTCAGATTGGTTTTATTAATTCTACAATCTCCTTCTGTACACGAAGCTCCAGTTGTTCAGATGTTTCCCACGCCCAGATAACTTTTTTTCTTCTCTGACCAAAACACGTTCATTTTTTCTCTGACATTTCCATACATATGAATTTACACGCATCCTTCAAACGACTAATAAAGACCACAATATAGTGCGGTTGTTGATTTGAAGAGTCGAGTCTTTGTTATTGGTTATGTCGCAAATTGTCGCCCAGGACCGCCTGGCGTCTTTATACAGGGTGTTCATAAAATGTGGGATAATGTTCATTAATGTGACTACCTATCAGTAGCCAAAATAAGCACCTTTCGCAGCGCAGACAGCAGCGAGACGGGCAGAAAGAGAGTCAATAAGGTTCTGGAAGGTATTGATAGGGTGGCGAGCAGCCAACTCCAGTTCTGTGTCGAGCTGCCGTAGGTTGCATGGTGGAGGATCCATGGTGCGAACAACCCAATCGAGGTGATGCCACAGATGTTCTTTGGGGTTAGAATCCGGGGAGTTTGGGGGCCAGGAGAGTACCATAAACGCATCCTCATGCTCTTTGAAACACGCATGGACACAGTATGACACGTCGCATTGTCCTGCTAGAAGATGCCACAGTCCTGAGGAAACAGAATCTGCATATAGGGGTGGACATGGTCTGAAAGGACAGATGCGTATTTCCATTGATTCATGGTGCCGTCCACACATGATGGGTGCACCCATGGTATAACATGAAAAAATTTCCCAGACCATAATGCTGCCTCCTCCGGCCTGAAGATATTTTTTATATCATTAAAAAGTGCAGCCCATATTTTTTATATTTATGTTTAATTTTAATCTTTCCTACATGTATATCATTAAAATACTATATTATACATACCGATTTATTTTTATCGCCACTCTCAAATAAACGCGCCCCAAAAAGTTAAAGCGAAATAACACTGCCCTCAAACAAACGCCGCAGCTTTTATTATTGGAAAATTAATTAATTATTATCCACTGTTTCGGATAGTTTTTCTATTTTTTATTATTTTAAGAGATTTTGATTAGTAAGGTAAATGTAAGGTAATTTTATTACGAAAAGAAACAGAAATATAAAATATTTACCCATAAATTAAAAATAAAATATTAAAAAAGGAAGCAGGAATATGACGTAAATCACATTGAATGCATTTATCACCTCCCTCGAATAATTGCCGCGCCCGAAAAAGGTGAAGAAGCGTTTATTTCACAGAAATACGGCATCTATTGCATGATTGCAGAAAAAGATTGTACCTATTAAACATGATTTACACTTAGTTTATTATACACTAGGTTACTCATATATCTCACTTTAATAAAATAATTAAAAAAATTGTTTTCAGACCTAAAATATCTGATATGTAAATTCATCATCATTTTATGTAGTTTGATTGTTAATTATAAAATATAAAATTAATATTATATGATAAAAGACGTTCTCCTTGTATATCTAAACATTTTCAATATTGTGCATTCCACATATTCCATGTTGTATCTCATGTTTCAACTTAACTAAATAGCAGACTTTTTTTATTTTTTTTAACCATAAAGAGTATCCTCAAGTACTTTGAAATGCAATTACCTAAAAATACACGTTTTTATTTATAAATAAACCTAATTCCCCTTAATATATGGGTTATTTCCACGTCAGTTACTTTCACGTCAGTTATTTCCACATCAGGCATTGCCAGTGACCTCTCGGATTTTAATGAAATTTAGTATATACAATTACCCTAGGGAGTTAGTAACGAATGCCAAATATTATTTTTTTTCATGTTTATGGAAGTTACGGACATTTAAAATTTTCGAAATTTGAATGGGGGCCTTATCTATGAAGTACTGTAAATTCGGTTATATTTTACGTAGAATAATGTAATTGGTGACATATGAAAGCTCTTTAACTGTTGATTCTATATGAAATTTTTAAAATTGTATTTAGCATGCGCAAACATCTGAACTTAATAAAATATTTTATTTATGCAGATTTCTCAAATGGTGTGTATTTTTTTCGTTAAAAAATTAATATCTTACACATACTTTCATAAAAACAAAACAAAAAATTCAAAACTGTGCTTGCTCCGATTTATTTATTTGAAGATACTAATTTTTAAAGCACGAATTCCAAGCTACAATCGCCTGGCTACTCGAGCTTCAGTTTAGGTTAGGTTAGGTTAGGTTAGGTTAGGTTAGGTTTTTTTTCCTTTATATTTCAATTAATTTTCCTCTCAAGGTTTCCTTATAATTTCATTGTTATTGGTTCCTTATCCAACCATTCTCCTTTCAATGTCGCCACTGTACAATTTATATTATTTACTATTTGTTATTTATTCATCCAATCATGTTCACATTCTGTACCATATTTTCTATATATAAAGGCTTATGTCCTCTTGTGTGTATCCTTGATAAAGCCGGGAATAAATGGCGAAACTAGTTGGAAAGTCTGTTCTCCCTTTGTTGTGTTGTAAAGTCTCTACCAATTTTATTAAATCTACAGTTTTATACTGATCTTGATAAAATTTCGCATACTTGACCTTAAATGCATGAGGAAGGTAACTGTCTACCTCAGATTTCGAAAAAATAATAATTCTTGATAAAAAATCGATATTAATGATTTTCGCAGGGAATATTAATGAGAAATATCTCATGACCAACAATGCAAGGAAAAGTTTGTGCAACAATAGGTATCAATAATGGTGTCAACACTCAATGCACCAACACTATGCAAGGGTCAACAGTATATGTCTCATGACCAACAATGCATGGCAAAGTTTGTGCTATATAGAATTCAATGCATAGAATTCCTGTTCTTCAGGCTTTTCTTAGAAAAGAGAATTCTTAGTACTTAGCAAATTCTTGAAAAACCTTTAAAAATGATTAGTAACTGGAGACAATAGAGAGTTAGCAGACTATTGAGAAACAGTGGAAAGTTGACAGAGGAAGCCCTCCTTTAGCTCCTTAGGTTTGAGCGGCTACTGGGTGCGTCGGCAGGTGGCGGATAGCCGAATATCCTGAGCTGCTTACTTAGGACCCCCTGAATACCAAATAAGGGGACGCAGACCAACTCCCGAACCCAAGGTGTTATGCGACCCGTGCTGAAGGGTGGATGGCACTTCGGTTATAGTGTCTCTAACGGAGCCTCCTGTCTACCTGGCGACACTCAGGAGTATGTAGCCTTGTCCCGGCATGCAAGCACTCCCGGGACGGACCGTCTATCCTGCATTTATTACTCCAGTTTATGGATTGTAATAAAAAAAAACCCTTACCTGGAGACCCTGCGGGGAAACAGGATTCTACAGGTGATACTGATGAGGTTGTAATGACCTCAGTTCTGTCACCTGACACTGATAAATTTGCCACTCCCAAACCTGAGGCTCCACCTGCTGCAGAGCGGGAGACCTCGGGTGAGGGTAGCAGCGAATTTTTATCTAAACCGCTTTCTAGAGCGGCTAAACGCCGTTTATCTAGGAAGAAAAAGTTGGAGGGCACTAAGGCAGCAATGCCTAAGGCCGGCCCTCTGTCACCTGTTAGGGAGGTGCATACCCCGACCAAAAGACCCAGGTCTAAGGGTAACACTCCTTCATCAGATGATAAGAAGCTTCACAAAAAACCCAAACCTGGGAATTTCAGTGAAGCTCTCACAACAACAAAAATGGCAGTAGTTCTGGAAGGGTATCCAGACAAGCAGCTCAACGAGCAGCAGTTGGAGGCCTTCCAAGAGCTGCTGATGAACCATATGGGGGACATGCTCTCTGGCACTGGACCCCAATTCAAATACTGTCGTCTGGAGGCCGGAGCTATTATCTTACTCTGTGCCGACCAGAACGCAGTTGACTGGCTGACCTCTACAGTCAACCGTATTACCCCCTGGGATGGACAGGTTCTCTTGGTTGGTGAGGCGAAGACAATCGTCAAAACCACCAAGATTATCTTGAAACTCCCAGCGATTTTCAAGAAGTATTCTGGTATGAATATCCTGAAAAGGATAGACATTCAGAATAAGGATATTTCGTCCACGCATTGGAATATCCTTAACCTCAAACTAGAGGATCAAAGTGCAACCATGGTGCTATCTATCCCAGAACTGGATGCGAAGATTTTGAGTAAAAGAAAATGGCTTTTTTACATTGGACTGTCTCAAATCCAAGCAAAAGTTCTAGGGAAACCCCCTGATAAGACATCATCTAATGCTGAAGTGCCTGCAAGCAAATCTTCAGCATAAGAAATTGGCTGCTGCCAACCTCAGCAATACCTTCTCAGCTGAGGACATACAGATCGCTCTGATTCAGGAGCCCTGGATTTATAAGGGCGGAATCAGAGGCTTATCCAACTGTGGAGGTAAATTAATTTATGATTTTAATTGCTCTTCTCCCCGTGCCTGTCTATTGATCAAAAACAGTATTAACGCACTTCCTATGTATCACTTATGTTCTAGAGATCTCAGCAGTGGCGACAATTACTCTTCGTCTGGACGGTTTGGATCGTGACATAATATTTGTCTCGGCCTACCTTCCATACGAAGAAACCTCTCCCATCAATGAGGACATCAGGAAGATATGGGAAACCTCGACTTCTCACAAGGTAGCGATCATCCTTGGATGTGATGCCAATGCTCATCATACCTTGTGGGGCAGCACCGACACCAATCTCAGAGGTAAACTCCTTTTCGATTTTATCCTAGAGAATAATTTAGACCTATTTAACCAGGGTAATAGACCAACCTTCATTACTGCGGTAAGAAGGGAGGTTATTGATGTTACCTTCGGCTCTTCCATTTTGAGGAAATGGATTAGAAGATGGTATGTAGATGAGAAACCATCTATGGCTGATCATCAGCATATCCGATTTTCTTTCATCACTAGTATAGACTGGGATAGAACGTTTAGAGATCCTAAACGGACTAATTGGTTACAATATCGTGAGGACGTTCGTTCTGCGATTTCCGGTCTTCCAACTAGAATTAATGATACTGTTGACCTAGAACTGCGCGTAAATGGGCTGCAGCAGGCCTTGGTACAATCGTATCATAACAACTGTCCCTTGTTGAGGAAGAAATGTAAATCCCACAATGTTTGGTGGAATCATGATCTCTCTCAACACACAAAGAATAAGGAAGCTTTTTAAGAAAGCTAAGAAGACCAACGAGTGGTTAGTATATAAAAATGCCCTCGCTGATTACAACAGCTGTTCAATCTGCTAAACGTACATCGTGGAGGAAGTTCTGTGGATCAGTCCAAAAGACTGTGGAAGGAGCTAGACTCTACAAACTCTTGAGAAACGACAAACCTAATATGGTTGGTACTCTCAAGAAATCAAATGGTGAATTCACCAGGAACAGTAAAGAAGTCCTTGAGACTCTAATCATGACTCACTTCCCAGGTGCTGAGCTCATCGATCTGCCGAACTTGGAGTGTCTTGACTCTTTTGTTAGGACATCGCGGATTGGATGGGCTGCAGCTGGTGAGGTGATCACCTGTAGTAGGGTCATGTGGGCTATTAAATCCTTTGACCCCTACAAATCACCTGGACCGGATGGAATCACCCCAGTACTTCTTCAGCAGGTATCGGACGTGATCTCACCGGTCCTGTGTTCAATCATTAGAGCTAGTTTAGCTCTAGGGTACATCCCAAATCTCTGGAGGCAGGTCAAAGTGATTTTCATATCAAAACCAGGTAAGAGTCGCTACGACCTAGCCAAGAGTTATCGACCCATCAGTTTGTCTTCTTTCATGCTTAAATGCCTTGAGAAGATCATTGATAGGCGAATTCGTGAAGTTTTTGGGACTTCTGGACCCTTTCACGTTAACCAATTTGCCTATCAGGCTGGCAAATCTACGGAGGTAGCTTTACACCACTTAGTGGTAAGGATCGAGAAAACTCTGGAGTATAAAGAGTTTGCTCTAGCTGTATTTCTCGATATTGAGGGAACGTTTGATAACACTTCCTACAACTCCATTGCTAAAGCCTTAACTGCTAAAGCAATTTCTCCACTAATCTGCAATTGGATTCAGGTCCTCTTAGCGGATAGAGTCATTAAATCTGATTTGTTGGGGGAGGGAATTGTTGCTCGTCCCTCCAGGGGCTGTCCGCAGGGTGGCATTCTTTCCCCCCTGCTCTGGAACCTGGTTGTGGACGACCTCATTTCCTTCCTTAACAATCAAGGTATTTATGCCCAGGGTTACGCGGATGATATTCTCATCTACGTCTCTGGAATCGACAAACGCACCATTTTAGATCTTGTACAAATGGCTTTGTACAAAGTTCAATCATGGTGTTCTGAGCGGAATTTAAGAGTTAATCCCTCAAAGACCACTCTAGTTCCTTTTACAGGTCGTAGAGAAACCATTTCCAATGATCTCATACCAACTTTGTTTGGCGAGAAAATCAGTTAGAAATGAAGTCAAATACCTAGGGGTTATCCTCAATAGTAAGTTGACTTGGAACCAACATCTGGATTATAAAATTAATCAGGTTAAAGTTGGACTTTACCGTTGTCGTCGAGCCCTTGGTAAATCATGGGGTCTTACTCCCAAGTTGACTTACTGGCTTTACGTCACGGCGATCAGACCTGTTCTGACATATTGCGCACTAATTTGGTGGCGTAAGTCTGAACAACTGACCGTTAGAACCAAACTGGCCTCTCTTCAAAGATTGGCGTGTTTGAGTATAACGGGTGCTGTCTCTACTACGCCAACTAAGGCTTTAGAAATTATTTTATCTCTGACTCCACTTGATATTTTTATCAAAAGCGTAGCCAGGAAAAGTTCTTACAGACTGAGTAATCAAGGACTATGGGTGGACTTCCCTGGGGCGAAGTCTCACACCTTCTTTAGCCAGATTTTTACCAGTCACATTCTTCAGATGCCTTCTGATATTGCAATTACTCAGGCCCTTCCTGAGCCCTCGAGCGAGGTCATCATTGACCCCATGGTAGAGCCAGATGGGTCTTTGCAATTTCCCAAGGGTGCCATTATTTGGTATACTGATGGCTCTCGTCATCATGGCCTTTCAGGCCTGGGCGTTTATTGTGGCAGTGCCAAAACCCTCCGTTTTCGTCGATTGGGTTCTTGGGTAACCGTCTTTCAGGCTGAATTACTGGCCATTATTTACTGTCTGCAGATGTGCATGAATAAACTCTATGTACATCGCCGTATTTTTATACTTAGTGACAGTCAAGCGGCCCTTAAGGCTATCAAGTCCTACAGGGTTAATTCCAAACTTATATTGGAATGTCGACAGCTCCTACAGGACCTTTCTTCACACAACAGTGTTACCTTGAGATGGGTTCCTGGACACAAAGGTGTTGTTGGTAATGAAGTGGCTGATACCGTAGCCAAACAGGGTGCCAAGTTTACTTTTACTGGCCCTGAACCCTTCTGCAGTATTTCCAAAAAAACTGCAGCTAGAGAGATAAATATCATCTCTCATCAAGAAATGATGGATAGGTGGGATCACACCACTGATCAAACACATGCCAGACTCATGATTAAGAGATCCTCTCTTAGTCTAACATCAGGCATTCTACAACTCAAAAGAAACAAAATACGGATTATCATTGGCTTTCTTACAGGTCATGATCTACTCCGTAAACATCTACATAGAATAGGAATCCTTCGGGAAGAACCACTATGTTCGAAATGCGATTTGGCAGATGAAACAGCCTACCACATTCTATTTGATTGTGTCGCTCTGACACATCTTCGTCACTTCACGGTTGGTTTAACCCTTCTTGAAGATATCCACTTGGACCCCGTGGGTAGCTTGACTCGCTTTTTAAGTCTGTCCGGTTACCTTTAGGTGATCTTAGTTCTACTTTGGGTTTGGCGCAATATTCCTTAGAGGAATAAGTGCCTTTGCGGTCAACTGCCTTTTGGCTGTTGACTGACAGCCCATTTATAAGATAAGATAAGCATGTCAATGGATGAATCGGCGATCGCTAGACTACACAAAAAGTTGAGTGGCCAAGTTTTGATTCAAGACATCGAGAGAAGAAAGGGAATTGCAGCAACATGAAATGTACATGTAAAGTAAGATTACGTGAGTAAGAAATTATTTAGACTAGCACTGGCATCCTTGGAGAGGTCCGTCTATTGTGAGCCTTTAAAAAAATTTTTTCAAACTTCCATTAAGAATTTTTAGTGTAGTAATTCTATGCGTTTTCATGTGTTTGTTTATAAAATATTTCAAAATTAATTTCAAAAAAAAAGTCCGAGCCATGCCACGGTTATCACTTAGCTTATTTGGTAGCACAGCAGATCCAATTATTTTCTAAAAATACATTTTGATTATATTCTGTGGGGAAATGTATATTTTGGAAACTGAAAGCTGATAATGCGATGACTGAGCGTTCGTTTCCAAGAATTATTGATAATGAGCATAAAGTGAAGATGCAGTGACAGAACATTATTAAGGCAGCGTTTATTGATTAGGCATTGAAGTCAGGCGTGTCTCCCTTGACCTCCCTTTCAAACATCCAGAGGATTGGCAAAAAATTATGTGTCTGGAAAGGCAAAAGAAAGAACAAGTATTGGTCAGAGAAACTCGGCAACTAAAACAGAAAAAGCTCTACGGGCGGTTGAAACTTTTGAACAACGGTTGTTTCGAAAAGAGCAAGAGGGTAAGAGCTTCTACGTCAAGGGCAAGAAAAACTTGAGTCTAAAATATCTGGTGATGCTCCGCGGTGGTGAGGCAAGTCAAAAAGAGTTTCGATAAATTCCCGGTATATCACCTACACTTCCTGGGTATTTTTAGTAGAATGATCAGGCTTTTTTTAGAAAAGAGAGTTCTTAGTACTTAAATATTTCTTGAAAATCTTTAAAAATGATCAGTAACTGGATATAATGGAGAGTTAGCAGACTATTTTTCCCGACTTTTCATTATGAATTTTCAATGTATTAATTCTAAGAGTTTTCATGTGTTTATTTTTAAGATCTTGCAAAATTTAATCATAAAAACAGTCCGAGCCATGCACGGGGTTATCACGTAGCTTATTTGGTAGTACAGTAGATCCAAACATTTCATAAAAACACGTTTTGATTATATTCTGTTAGAATGTGTAGATTTGGAAACTGAGATGCTGAAACTGCAATGATTGAATGTTCATTTCTAAGAATTAATAATAATGAGCATAAAATGATGATGCAGTGACAGAACATTAATAAGGCAGTGTCTGTTGAATGGGCAAAGGAGTCACGCGTGTCTCCCTTGAGCTCCCTATCATACGTCCAGATGACTGGTAAAAATTTGTATTTGGAAAGGAAAGGGAATAAACGAGTAATGGTCAGAGAAACTCTGCGACTAAATCAGAAAAAGCTATATGGGCATTTGAAACATCTTAACAACGGGAGTTTCAAATTGAGGAAGAGGGTATAAGAGCTTCGACGTCAAGGGCAAGGAAGAATTAAGTCTAAAGTATCTGATGATGCTCCGCAGTGGTGAGGCAAATCAAGAAGAGTTTAGATAAAGTCCCGGTATATCACCTAGAATTCCTATTTTTTTGTATTTTCCGTAGAATGGAGAGTCCCTTTGTTCTGTGTTGTATTGATTGAGTTATTATTTAACCAGTTGGGAGTTATAATTTAATTTTTTGAGATTGTTCTGTTTATCTACAAGTATAATTATCCCAGGCAAAGCCAGGTTTCTCTGCTACTTCTTTCTATAAATTTGGTAGAGACCTTAAACACAATAACGGAAGAATAGAGTTTCAGACTAGTTTCGCCATTTTTCCCTGTTTTAACAAAGATAACATGTTAACATGATAACATGTTATGTTTTATGTTGACGATAACTTCCTCTTCGCCCCTTACTGTTTGGAAGAGGAGGCAATGATCAACGAGTGTCTCCAGCAAGATCTCACTTATTTGTCTAAATGGTACACCAGTCGTGGACTGAGTCTTAATGTGACCAAAACCAATGTACTGATTATTTCAAAGGAAGTGTCAACTACGGGCTCTTTGAAGATTCTAGGTATTCCATTTGACTCCAAACTTCGTTTCAACGAGTTAATTGATTCCCTTATTACTTTTCTACATCGGAAGACCTTTCTGGTGAAAAGGTTGAGATCGTTTCTTTCCTACTCCCAAATCTGCCACTATATTTCTGCGGTAATTGTGCCCTGTGTCGCCTATGGAGCGCTCTCCTGGTCCTCGTCATCAACTGCCAACCTAAAGCGGCTTACTGTTGCGTACGACAAAATTATTCGAACCGCCTTTAAATTGTCCAGGACTGACTCAGTAACGCTGACCTGCACTCGACATAAACTCCCGACCGTTATGTCAATTATTAGGGTGGCTTTGACGTCTGAAATCGCTGATGCGTTACGAATTGAACTTCACTTGGTCTCGTATATAAAAGATTGGTCTAAGTTTGATGGCAATACACGCCTTACACGGAGATTTTTGTTTGAGGTTCCCATTATGACCTCGACTTTTCTTGCGAAATGCTTTCCCTTCAACGCCATCACCTTGTGGAATGAATTACCCCTCAGTATCCGGAGCTCGATTTTTGAATGTGTCTCTCCAGCCTGCGTAACCACCTGCGTCCATGTGAAGAGACGCTTAAGACTACACTATCTTGAATTACAACCTGTAATTTTGTACTTTACGTTCTGGAAGCCCCTTTTAGGGACGTTCTATTGGAAGTCGCATGGCCTCTGTGGCTTGAGTAGTTCGGCGTCGCCTGAACGGTTTTTATCCCTTTTCTCAACTACTCCTATAGGAGTGTTATATAATTAATAATAATAATAATAATAATAATAATAATAATAATAATAATAACTGTCATATGGATTTCTGCAGAGTAATGAACAAGAGACTAAGAACGTGAATGTAAAGAAAACTAAAGTTTTATTGGTTCGCAAATTCTGCTAACTCCCGTAAGGTGGCGCTGCCACAAGCGGAAACGAAACATAAAATGAAAATGACTTTTGTAAATAGGCAGTGGAAGATAAATCGTTAACCAAAAATACTAAAGTCAAAGTTCTTCTTTTTATCTTGAATGAAGAGCCAAAAGTTCTAATGCAATTCGTTGACTTGTCGAATTGTAGCTGGGTTCGAGGTAGGAGTTCAAAACGTGAATGATGTTATTGCATTCCAAGCATTAAACTTTTATCACGTTAGACCAACGTAGAGACGAAAATAGGTAAATATCCGAACGACCGAGCAATTCCAAATGCAGGTAAGTAACGACGAGGACAGGATCTCGTGTGTAAAGAAATTGGTAGTCAAAACCTGAGATATAAGTCAAAGTTCAGTTGAGGTCGAAGTTGTAGAGGTCACTACACAGTGAGAAGGATTCCAGATGAATGACGAGGCTAGGTAACTCCCGAGACGCTTGGACACTATCGCAGAATATGGCGGAAGATGATGTGATGATTCAGATAAAATAGCACGTAGTAAATGACGCCCTCTGTTGTCCGACGAAATCTAGTCGAGACGATGACAAAGACGTAGCTTGCAATACACTTGTGGAAAACCTAATAATGAATCACATATCATTCGCTGAACATTCACAGAATAACAAAACTGCACCTCTGTGATTCACGCATATGACAATCAAACTATAAATAAAGGAGAACATGTGAGTTCGTCACGAAAACAGTTTTGCATTGTTGTTCCACGTTTAAGCATTGTTGGCGCTGACTTGAAGCACACGCAGGAACTGGAAAGTCACCTGGCCAATGTTGTCTGAGCAACAATTTTTATCAAAATATAAATAAGGAGAATATGTGAATTCGCCACAAGAAACAATTTGAATATGCGAGCTTTGGAACAATATGAATTGAATTTGAAACTAATTACCGCGCAAACTGCGCGCGGATGAAATCTTGTAAAAATTATAATACACTTAGCTCTCTCTGCTTAGGAGCATAGAAACTTGCACAATAGCACAGGCAGACACAATACACTGCTCTTGGCTTTGCTTCAGAGCACTTGAAGCACCAATAAGAGATCAGGTTTCTTAAAAATCTCACATAAGAATAACACTGAAATAATAACGCCTTGAAAAATCACTTTAATCTAGCTGGACACACACAAAATGAATCATCATGCACATAACGATGAATATTAGCAAAGCACTAGCCAATATGAAACAGCACTCAATATCGGAACGTGATCCGCATTCACTTGCACGTTGCCCCTGAAGAAGCTGTCACTATCCGAACTGCTACAGTAGGAATTGTAGAAAAATCTGCTTCGCATATCTTTTCCTGCTCTTACGACATTACGCTGATGGAGTGACGTAAGTCGCTCCATCGATCAGGGCAACTTCGTCGAAAATTTGCCTGAACATACGAACGCCGCTGCTACAATAGAAACATCAAAATAACTATGGACGACTTGTACATGTCGAACCATATAGATCACTGGCAAAACATTGGATAAATAAACGTCCCGTATACACTCCTCCGTGCTTTGAATTGTGAAAGTTATTGCAAAGACGGCTGCATTGCATGATGCATGGAACTAACGGCACTTAGATACATGGGCTAATTAATTACGTTAGTTAAGTTCATAACTGTGGGATCAATCCCCCGGCTTCGATAAGGAAATAGGCGCCAAGAGAAAAGGGATAGATCCAAAGAATCGAATCTCCAATAGGAAGTCCTGTTGCGTCGTACGTAAACGCGACTTATAAACGTTCAATCTGCGTCGCGCGAATCTCCGTTGCTAATACCGTGAGGTTGGACATCACTCTTGCTGCGATTAAATTGCCTATTTCATAAATCACCAGAGAAAGTTCATACCTGGAGAAAATCAGCCGAAGAAATTGCGTGTCGCTCTCTCCCATCGGGCACGGTCCATTTTCTGACAGTGGTGTGTGGGATGCTGGCAAAACTCTCTCGCTCTTTTCGAGGTTGCTTTCCTGGTTTATGTCGCTGTGTAGCTCAGTAATAATCTGTTCAATAGCCCTTGATACACGACTCTGCCATTCTTCGTCGTTCAGATATGCCGAGAAGACTGGTTCCTATTCGTTTCCTAACTGTTGACGAGGGCTGCTCTCTCGCTCGCCGGCCGTTTTCACCTGCTGGCCGTCAAAGCATCCGCCTTGAGAAGTCTTTCCTGCCGGCGTTTTGTTCATGCAGAAATGCTCGCCATTTCTTTCTCTAGGCTAGACATGCTTCCTTGGCTTAGCATACGCCTTCAATTTTGGGCTGTCTCGTACTCCGGATCGCTCTCTTGACTGTCCTTGCTGCTGCCACACTCCACTCTGATCTTCTTTTTTCTCTCCTTCAGTGTCGCTTTCGGAGTGGCTCTCATTTCCTGATGTAATCTCTTCGCGTCATCAGCTTCTTTCACTTTCTCTGATCGACATCTCTGCCGAAATCCACGTGACACGCTCGCCGGCTGTTGAGCCACTCGAAAGCTGTCCTGGATAACGTTAACTTGTGGCTCACCTCCCTTTCGCTGACGCTTGAAGAAGTCAGTGATGAATCCTTTACATTGATGAAGGTTCTTTTCAGGCTCCCATGTTGGTTGCCTGTAGCCTACTCACTTCACTAAAAATTTGCGTTGAGGTTTCTTACCTATAACATTTAATAGCCACTCCACTTTGTAGACGTCCTTAAATTGTGGGTCTCTAATCGGTCCTGGCTTACGTTTCAACCCTTCAACCTAATTTCAACCCTTGCGAGGTATGAATCTTCGCAAAAACGAACAATGGAAAATGCTGTTTCTGCATTTCCATCGCCTTGGTATCTGAAGCTGCACTGTAACTTTATCTATCGCCTTCTTGATTTTAAAAGGTCCAATATATTTACCATATAATTTCTTTCCTATAACCCCTTTTAAACGCTTGATTCTGGTGGCTTTCACTAGCACTCGATCTCTCATTTGAATTGTGTGTGCTTGTGATCGTACGCCTTTTTATATTTCACGTTGGACACTTTTATGCACCTTTATGCCACTCTCAATGTCCGTTGTAACTCGCAAGAAAGGGGCATTTTTGCGACTACTATCTTTAAATTTATTGATGGATGGCTGGATTTGTATATCACGCCTCAGATCACGATAATATGGTTTCATTCCTGTCGCTTCAGCGACTGCCGAGTTAATCGCTATGTCTTCCCGTCGCTCTTATCTTAGAACACATAGTTTTGGAGAATCTGGATAACCGTCTGGTGAAAGGTTGTCCGTTCGATTGAGGGTGAAAGGTGCTGGCAAACTTTAATGTTGATCCCAGCAGTCGAAATATCTCCCTTCACATAGAAAAGGTGAATCAGACGTCCTTATCTGACACAATCGCCTCCGGGAATCCTTGAGTCACTAGCAACCGGGCGGTCTCTTCTGCTGTAATAGAGCCCGGCACGGAAATAACCTTACCCTTTTTAACAACTTATCAGTTACTGTGAGCAAGGCGTTATTTCCTTGAGTTGAGGCTAGAAGAGGTAGGACAAGGTCCAGCGTGATAGTATGCCACCTCCTTGGTGGTACCTCTAATGGTTGAAGGTCTCCATAAGGCGCCACTCGCAGGACCTTTTTTTTGGCACACCTCGTATGGTGCTACATATCTCCGAATGTCCTTTTCCATCTGGCTCCAGACGTACTGTCCAATTACTTTCCTAATGGTCATTTTGGTATCCAGATGGCCCGCCGTGACGTCATCGTGACAAGTCTTAATTATTTTTTCTATGACATCCGACCTATGGGAAAGTAACAACCGAGGTTCTCCTTTTGAATTTTTGTAAAGTAATTCATTTTCCTTGAACCATGGGGGCTTAAAACATTTGCTTACATTTTGAGCTAACGTGTCTGTTTTGTACCCCGCTATAATCTTGGTGGTTATGCTGTCAGTCAACTCACACTGTGACTTCATTGCGTTGATAATTTGAGTATCACTTTCCCCTATATCCTGGTTCTGATCTTTTTGATTTTTACCGACTTTTAACTTTTTTTGTTTTAACAATCGTTCTTTTTTCACTGTTTTATCTTTACGATTTATTCCACCTTCCGTCGCATGCATCACACTATGTAATGTAGAATGCCCTTGTTCTTCTAACCTGGCTTTGACTTCTGCACTCATGCGTTACAATATATTTGGACTTTTTCACTTTTTGATTCAGTTGCGATGTCAGTCTCTCGAAATACCGATTAAACATTTCAATCAGCTTATTTGGCTGGAGCGTAGTCTTTTCCAGCCCCTTCCGTATCTGTTTTTCTAACTTTGATACGGGCATGGCGAAGAACTTCTTTTAACCCCGCTCTCAAACGTCCCTCTCATGAAACACAGAATGAGTCCGCAGGTACTAACATATCACCCAATCACTTTTTCAACTGATGTAGGATGGGTGGGAGGGCGAGAAAATAAACCACAGTTCCAAATGTTTAAGCACCAAAGACGACGACGATCATTCAGTCTTTTGTTCATTACAGTTTGTTTTTTTTTAATTAGTAGGGTGGGCGGCCGGGCGAAATTACAGGTCCGAATATCTATAACCACCGCTGCTACCACAAACGTTCCTCTCTTGTCATGTGGATTTCTGCACAGTAATGAACAAGAGACTAGGAACGTGAATGTAAAGAAAAATAAAGTTTTATTGGTTCGCAAATTTTCCGTAGAATGGATAGTCCCTTTGTTCCGTGTTGTATTGATTGAGTTATTATTTAACCAGTTGGGAGTTATAATTTAATTTTTTGAGATTGTTCTGTTTATCTACAAGTATAATTATCCCGGGCAACGCCGGGTATCTCTGCTACTTCTTTCTATAAATTTGGTAGAGACCTTAAACACAATAATGGAGTTTCAGACTAGTTTCGCCATTTTTCCCTGTTTTAACAAAGATAACTGTCATATGGATTTCTGCACAGTAATGAACAAGAGACTAGGAACGTGAATGTAAAGAAAAATAAAGTTTTATTGGTTCGCAAATTCTGCTAAGGTGGCGCTGCCACAAACGGAAACAGAACATAAGACGAAAATGACTATTGTAAATAGGCAGTGGAAGATAAATTGTTAACCAAAAATACAAAAGTCGAAGTTCTTCTTTTTATCTTGAATGAAGAGCCAAAAGTTCTAATGCCGACTTGTCAACTTGTAGCTGGGTCGACTTGTAGCTGGGTTCGACTTGCCGACTCGTTGACTTGTCGAATTGTAGCTGGGTCCGAGGTAGGAGTCCAAAACGTGAATGATGTCTTTGCATTCCAAGTATTAAACTTTTATCACGTTAGACCAACGTAGAGACGAAAATAGGTAAATGTTTCGAACGACGGAGCAATTCCGAATGCAGGTAAGTAACGACGAGGACAGGATCTCAAGTGTAAAGAAATTGGTAGTCAAAACCTGAGATATAAGTCAAAGTCAAGTTGAGGTCGAAGTAGTAGAGGTCACTACACAGTGAGAAGGATTCCAGATGAATGACGAGGCTAGGAAACTCGCCGACATGCCTGGACACTATAGTAGAATATAGCGGAAAATGATGTGATGATTTGGATAAAATAGCCGAACTGTTACAGTAGGAATTGTAGTTAAGTTCATAACTGAAGCCTGGCTCAGATCTGCGAAACCGTGGGATCAATTCCCCGGCTCCGATAAGGAAGTAGGCGCCAAGAGAAAAGGGATAGACCCCAAGAATCGAATCTACCATAGCAAGTCCTGTTGCATCGTACGTAAACGCGACTTGTAAACATTCAATCTGCGTCGCGCGAATCTCCGTTGCTAATACCGTGAGATTGGACACCACTCTTGCTGCGATTAAATTGCCTATTTCATAAATCACCAGAGAAAGTTCATACCTGGAGAAAATCAGCCGAAGAAATTGCGTTTCGCTCTCTCCCATTGGGCACAGTCCATTTTCTGACGGTGGGGTGCGGGATGCTGGCAAAACTCTCTCACTCTTCTCGAGGTCAATTTCCTGGTTTATGTCGCTGTGTAGCTCAGCAATAATCCTTTCAATAGCCTTTTATAGACGACTCTGCCATTCCTCGTCGTTCAGACATACCGAGAAGACTGGTTTCCGTTCGCTTCCTAACGGTTGACGAGGGCCGCTCTCTCGCTCGCCGGCCATTTTCGCCTGCTCGCCGAAATGCTCGCCATTTCTTTCTCGACGCCAGATATGCTTCCTGGCTTAGAATACGACTTCAATTTTGGGCTGTCTCATACTCCGGATCGCTCTCTCGACCGTCCTTGCTGCTGCGATGCTCCACTCTGATCACGTGTCGCTTTCGGAGTTGCTCTAATTTCCTGACGTAATCTCTTCCCGTCATCAGCTTCTTTCACTTTCGCTGATCGACATCTATCCCGAAATCCACGTGACAATAACACACTAGAGGCTACATGCCCTTATATACAGAAATATGGTACAAAGTGATCAACGTGATTGGATAAAGAAATGAGAAATCCATACAAAGTTTTTGGTTGAAAACCAGGAATACAAAGAAATAGCGAATAGAATAAAAATAATCGGAAAATATGCAAAAGGCTATAGAAAGAACCAATAGCGAGTCAGTTTTGACTGTAGTATAAAGATAAAACAAAATAAATAAAGTGGGAACAGAAATGAAAAGCAGTGTGTTATACGCTAAAACACGGACCTAAGAGAAGACTCATCCGGTTTTCTATTAAAGCAGTACATAATGAAAGTAAACAAAATTGAAACTATTACAGCAGGTCTGGCACAAAATTAAGGATAGAGAAAACATCGAAGTCGGTTTGACAATTGAGGAGACAATCCGGGGAGGATCTTTTAGCTTTAAAAATTTCAATGGACTCAAGGGTCGCAGTCTTGAACGGGTTGTTGCAGATGTGGAGAATGGACATCATATTATCTTGAGTTTTCTGGGCATGTCCGGTACAGACTAGGTGGTTAGCATAGTGGGTCTTGCCGTCTTTCTTTTTGTGCGAGTTTATGTGTTCATTGAAGCTTAAGGTGAAATTTCGGGTCGTTAAACCTATGTAGTACTTCAACCGATATTAGGAACAGGAAAATATTTCTGTGTTCGCACGGGAAGGTGAGTTTAAGGTGCGAAATCAGGGGGTCGTTGATCGGAAGGAAACTTTGAGGTCAAGGTAGGAAAGGAATTTGGAGAAACGGGGACCAAGACACAGTAGAGAGAGACCCATTTTTTGGGTGGGGATAGGTCAGGGGGTTTAGGGTTAAGGAGAGCGAGTTTCCTACGTTGGAGAATACGGGAAAAGGTAGAGGAGGAGTAGCCCTTTTTAAGGCGTGGACGTGGATAATACGGAACTCGGTGGTACAAGAAGAGGGACTGAGGGGGATAATATTCTTTCTAGTCACTGTACAGCTGCCGTCTCTACTCTCCTGCCTCCGTAGAATGTTTGTTGCAGAATGTTTGTTTTCCGATGCTGAGCACCATACACAACATCGCCCACGTTTCCGAAGAGCATAAACCGTTATTCATCGGAAAAAGCCACCTTTCGCCACTCAGTTGCTGTCCAGTTGCAGTCCTGGCGTGCAAATCAATCTTTGTCGCTGGTGAACAGCCGTCAGCATTTTTGCACAAATCAACCATCTGCTGTGGAGCCCGATACGCAGAAACCTTCGCTGAACTATCGTTGAGGACACATATTTGGTAGTCTCCTGGTTCATATGGCAGGAAAGTTGGTCCACGGTTACACATCTGCACGTTTACACGCATCTCCGTAGCCATCATTCACCTCTGTCATCTATGGCCCGTTGTATTTCACACTAGGCATGCCGCAGCTTTTGGGTATTGCCGTTCTGCCATGCACGGTACACTTTCACCACCGCAGCACGCGAACAGTTCACAAAACTAGCCGTTTCATAAATACTGCCACCCTGAAGCAGATGATCATGCTCTTTTGGAGGACGGATAAATCGCTACGATTTGCCATGACTCCAACAATTGCAATGTTTTCTGCTTCCCTCTAACACCCTACCTATACTCCCATCTCTATACTCCCTACCTATACTCCCACCTTCTTGACGTAACCATTTTCTGCTGATGTTAAACGTAGGCAATGGTCAAATTAATGTGACTGGACTGTGTAAGTACAAGTTCCTCATGCAAGATGTCGAAAACCCAATTTTTAAGGGTCTGAACACCACGCGAAGTTTTTTAAAGGCTGGCGGAAAACGTCATTTAATCTCAACAATTGCACCAATTTTTCTCGTGGCATAGCGCAGTTCATTATGTGAAGTGCTGTTGCAGAAAGTTCATAAATGACGTAACGATGTCATTTTTTTAGATAATAATTTTTGAGTTTTAGACATTTTTGTAAGGAACTTTTTATATACTTTGATTTGAAGAATCATGCTAGGTACTTATCCCTCGTTTTATGAACACCCTGTATACTCAGCCCACCCGAAGGGAAAACTGCTATCCCGTCTGGAATGCTTTACACTATTCAAAGGTTTCAAATACATTAATCGTCTGAAAATTTGTTATGGTGCTGAACAGAGAAACGTTTCAAATTAATCTCTCTTTGCCCTATCTATTACCTGCTATTATATTAATTTCCTGCTCATTGTTAATAATCCTATGTTCTATTACTAAGGCAACAGATTATTCTATTTTTCCATGATTTTCAAAATATTATTGCATCATCGGTTAGCATCATCACTACATCATTATCAACGACAAGAATACTTCCCCAGCGTTAATGTGGGAATAAATGTCAACAATCACTTCGACGAAACAACTCTTGGTTGGCAGTGGATATACTGTGCAATCTCAATAATCTGACTGACCCATCCTAAGCGACCGTCGACAATGCAAGCGTGTCAATAGAAGAAACGGTGACTATTAGATGACAAGAAGTGATGAATGGCCAAGTTACTTTCAGTTTATCAGGAAAATGTTAAGTTCTAAGAACTATCAGTTCTAACTTTATAATTGGCAAAGCTGGGATGGAACCTTCATTATTTGCATAGTGAACGTTTATTGCACAGACTTTGTTGGTTATTAGATATATATCATGACCTCTTTAATTATAACAAACTCGTTTTATAGACTAACTTCAATTGTTGCTTTTGGCATGTCTCAATTTTGCCATGTCGCTGTTTAACCACTCTCTCTTTGCCATTTGAGATATGCATAATATAGAATAGAATAAAAACATAATAAATTTTTTTTGCATACACTCTTTATTTTTAAAAGTGGAGATAAATCGCGAATAAAGAGAAATCTAAATAACCTTCATTGTTTCCATCTTGGCTTTTAACAATCCGTATTTTTTCGTTTGTTGTAAACAATCAGAAAAAAGGGCAAACAACGTCAAAAAGCTTCTGTTGCAAAATTGAGAGACTCCAAACGACTCTGTAATAATAAAGGAGGTCATGATAATTCCTTTTTTTTCAAAATTTTATGTAGACAGTGAACTTTCTCTTACTTTGAAGATCAAGCGTGCAAAATTTCATGAAAAATAAAACTGTAGATTTGTATAGAAACAAGCAAACAAACGCAAACATTCTTTATATACAAAAGTTGAGTCAAAAGTAGTTGCGGATCACCGCGCAAACTTTTAATGGGCACCAAACAGGAGCCACTCATTGCTAATCTTCAATGTAGAGTCCATCATGCTCGATGGTCTTCGTCCAACGATTAGCCAGTTGGCGGATGTTCTCGCGAAACCACTCCTCCGGTTTCTGGGCGAGAAAGCCACGCACTGTGTCTCCAACCTCACTGATATTGGCGAAGCTCCGGCCACGCAAAAAGTGCGCCATGGACCGGAAGAGATGGTAGTCGGAAGGTGCCAGGTCGGGGCTGTATGCTGGATGTGGCAGAACCTCGATTTTTTCCAGCAGTTGAAGGCACACCTTCAACCGTTGTTGTGCTTGCGCGGGCGTCAGCTCGTGGGGCACAACTCGGCAGCTCCTGTTGAAATTTCCCATGGCGTGCAGATGTCGAACCAAACTCGATTGTGATGTCCCGATGTCCGGCGCTAGTCCACGGGTGTTGCTGGCTTACACTTGTTGCCGTAGGGCTGCGTCATCCACTTCTTTGGGGCTTCAGCTCCTTGGCGCATCTTCCAGGCCCATGTCTCCAGACACAAAGCTGGAGAACTACCGTCTTGCTGTGCGTTCATTGGTCATACCCTGATCTTCTACCCTGCAAATTTCTGCGGCTACTGCTCGAGTTTTTCCCCTTTTTCCAATAGTGACGAAGGAGCCCTCGTATCACGAATTTTTCTGCCATATTTTTATACTGGCTGACGCAGGTAGCACAATGTCTATGGCATTGAAATTCGTACTGACGTTTCTTCCCACTCTTTTCTCTTAATAAACTGCGATATACCCTTAGGTAAATGATCTTCGCCCAGAATTCGTCAAAAGCTAACCCCCCCCCCTCCCGAGTCGGCCACTACTTTTGACTCAACCTCTTACATATAGATGCTGTAAACAATGGAAATAAACCCTGAAATAATTAGTCCTTCTCCTAGGAAAGGTATCCGGCTTGCCCGGGATAATTACACTTGTAGGTAAACAGAACAACCTGAAGTTAAATAATAACTCAAATTGTTTTTCAGTAATTCTACAATCTTCTGCTGTGATTTTCCCGTTGTTCAGATGTTTCCGACGCCCGGATAACTCTTTGTCTTTTCAACCAATACCCATTAATTTTTTCGGTGGTATTTCAAAGATATGAATTAAGACGCGTCCTTCGAACGATTATTACAGAGTATAACACACTTTGCTTGATGTAAGAGTGGAGTTGATATATGCTTTCTGAGCGGTTATTTCATCAACTGTCGCCCGAGTATGGGACCCGGCGTTGCCCGAGATATATATATTGTAGGTAAAGAGAAGAACCTCAAGAAGTCAGATAATAACTCAAATTGGTTTTCAGTAATTCTACAATTTTATATTGTAGACAGGGGTGTTATTGTTATGGACTGGATAGACAGGGGCAGCCGAGACGATGAGCGTGTTTGTGTGGGCGACTGCCTGGTGGAGAGGTTGCTCATTGCTGACGACCTTGTCCTCCTTGGGTCTTCTCGCACGAACTTTCAGCATGCACTAGACCGGTTTGCAGCCAAATGTGAAGAAGCTGGGATGAAGATCAGTGTGGCTAAACCGAGGTTCTGGTCCTTTCAAGACAGCCTGCTCAGTGCGCTCTCCATGTTAGGGGAGCCTCATTGAGACAGGTGGAGAAATTCAAGTATCTCGGGATTGCATTCACAAGTGATGGATGGCAGGAGAAAGAATTGGATGCTCGGATCAGTGCAGCAAGCTGTGTCAGACGTGAACTGTGGCGATCCGTGGTAACGAATCGCGAGCTGGGTAACAAAGCCAAGCTCTCCGTCTTCAAATCTATCTTTGTCCCCATTCTCACCTATGGTCATGAGGCTTGGGTAATGACCGAAAGAGTGCGATCGCAGGTACAAGCGGCCAAAATGAGATTTCTGAGAGGTGTGGCAGGTGTTACGCTACTAGATAGAGTGTACAGCAGCACAATAAGGGAATCTTTAGGTGTTGAGCCGCTACTTCTCCGCATTGAGAGATCTCAGTTGCGCTGGTATGGCCACGTGATACGGATGCCGCAAACTAGGCAGTTGTTATTTTCCAAGCCATTAGGTAAGTGACCAAGGGGTCGGCGTAGAACCAGGTGGCTAGACTACATAGAGAATCTGGGTTCGAGTCGCTTGGATATTACCAGGGAGGACGATCGCGATCGCTGGAGATCCTCTATAGGGCTGCTGCCCCCGCGACCCTAACGGATAAGCGGATTTGAAAAGTAAGTAAGTAAGTATATTGTAGACGTTCTCCCCTTGCTCAGATGTTTCCGAAGCCCGGATGACGTTCTGTTTCTCTGACCATATATTTCTTCAGCTGTATTTTGATAGATGCGAATTAACATGTATTCTTCGAACGATTATTAAAGAGCATAATATTGTATGCTTAGTGGTGTGAAGAATTGAATTGATGTATGCTTTGTTATCGGTTTGGTCGTTATTTCGGGCCCTTCCACTCTTTCTCAATAGTCTTCTAATTTTCCATTATCTCCTGTTACTGGTCATTTTTAAAGATTTTCAAGAAAATGATAAGTTCTAAAAACTATCAAATCTAGTAAAAGCTCGAACAACAGGATTCTATGTATCGTTACAAATTCAATTTTGTTTTATAATTTTCAAAGGTGGGATGGAATCTTCATTCCTAATGAACCTACCTGTATTGCAGACCTTGGTTTGCATTGTTGATCATGAGATATCTCTTGTTCGTATGCTCTGTCATCATCATGAATATCGTTTTATTGTCAATTAATTACTGATTTTTAGAAATCTGAAGCAGACAGTGACTGTCTTGTTGCTTTTCATATCAGGTGTGCAAAATTTCATCAAGATCGGAAGAAAACTGTAGATTGTAAAAGAAACAAACAAACAAACCCAAAAACAAATATTCTTCATTTATTTAGATGACTAGCAGAGGTTTCTGGCATTGCCCTGGATATTTTTAGTCGTAGGTAAACAGAACATCCTCAAGAAGTTAATTAATTGGTTCAGAACATATCTTACAAATAGGCCGCAATATACATTTCTTAATAATAAACTAAGTGACTCGCTAGAAGTTAAGCGTGGGGTACCACAGGGAACTATTTTGGCACCATTATTATTTAATTTATATTTGAACGGATATTTATAAGAGAAAAGGACGAGACACTAAAACCCTAAACTAAAACTAATACAATAAATAATGGTTATTAAATAAAAATGAAAAATAAAATAATAATTAACAATTAACAAAATAATTAATAAATAATAAGTGAAATCAAAATAAAACTAGAAATATAAAAGCAAATAAAAAGCTGACGTTTCGGATAGAGACTATCCTTTATCAAGAAAATTATTCAGTTGATTTTATGAATCTTCAACAAATTTGTGTATTGAAAGTAATGATAAAGGTAATTATGGAGAAAAATATTCCTTTAAGTTTAATTAGCCATTATAAAACTAGATATGTTGCGACTAATGCGATTTCGATTCCTGCTGTTGTACATACAAATTCTCTTCATCAATATTATTTTATTTCTAGAAGAATTTATAATTCTGCTCTTGTATATATTAAAAATATTCCCTTAAAGGAAATTGGCGGAGAGTTATAAAAAGATGGGTTTTTTCAGATAATGATTTTGATTCTTTTTTTCCTTTTCCATCATAATTTTATATTATTATTTTTTAATCCTCCTTTTAGATTTAGTTTTTACTTTTAATTTCAGTGTAAACCCTAAGAGGTTAGGCTCAGTGGTTTCATTTTATTGTATTAACTGATTTTATTGTATTAACTGATTATTGTATAAATTTGAAAAAAAAAGAAAAATTGGTTTTCAGTAATTCTACAATTTCCTGCAGTAGACTTTCCCATTGTTCAGATGTTTCCGACACCTGGAAAACTTTGTTTCTGACCAATACATTCCGTTAGATATGATTTAACACTATCTTTCGAACAATTATTAAACAGCAGAATACAGTTTGCCTATTGATTTGAAAAATCGAGTTGATATATGCTTCATTATTGACAACAACTCCGGAATTCCTCTCCGACGGGTTCACCCAACTAGTCACGCGTTGGCGCAATGCTTGGAAAGGGATGGGGACTATGTCGGAAAGTGAGTAGGGCATTACATAGAGGACTAATGTGAGTAAAAGATACAAAAAGAATTTTGAAAATCGGTTAACAAATAAAAAAGTTATAGCCAAGGAGGCATTACTTTTCAAAACGCCCTCGGTCAAGGGCTCCAAACACAAATCGTCAGTGCCGCCTCGAAAAGGGTGACACGTATATCTCTTTGTCTCCTCGAAAGAGACTGCCCTATGTCTATCGTGCTATTATACTCATTTTCTTTTTCATTGTTAATAACTATTGGAAAATGAACAATCTATCATTGCATCATCTTAAAAATATTCTTGCATCATCACCACATTGGTTTTCATGACAACAATATTTCCTGTGCGTTGATGTGGAAATATTTAGCAATAACAACTTCGAGGAAACAACTCTATTCTTGGGTGGCAGTGGATGTACATGATCGTTTGTGTCTGTGTGCTTTCCAATGCCAACAATCTTAGTGGGGTTATTCACTACTTGATATTCTGTTCTTGCAGTTGCACTTTGACTCGATGTCTTGAAACAAAACTTGGGCATTCATCACTTTGCATGATCTAGCAGTGTACTGGCGAAACCAATAGAGCACGGAGCGAAAGGATGGCATACTTTGTCGCCTTTCCACTCTTTCTCAATAGTCTGCTAATTCTCCATTAATTCCAGTTAATGCTCATTCTCAAAGATTTTCAAAAAAAATGTTAACTTCTAAGAACAAACTGAGCATGCGTTCGTTTTTTTCCGGGATAGCAAACTCAGCATGCGTTCGATGATTCGCCATCTGTTGGACATCAGCCGTGTTACGCCAGGAGGAAAATAACTCTGTGAAGGGTGTGCTTATAGAACCAAACACAGTTCATTTCTGATTTCAGTAATTTCTTTTGTAAGTAGATGAGACCGGAAGTCTGAAGGCTTATAATGGCTAGAGCATACTAAACTATTTTCTTCTGAAATAAAAAAATAAACGCTTAACACAGGGTGGTAAGGCATGAATATAAAACTGGCGTTTCGAATAGAGGCTATCCTTTGTCAGAGCATAGAGTAAAAGTGATAATAGAGGCATTAGAAGACGTCTTATATAAAAATAAGGTAGGGTGGCAGAAAGCATTGGTTAGAAAGAACAGAAGGGAACCACTGCGAAGCCTTGAAAAGAATATGTACTGCGATAAGACAATACCAAGGCCAATTGAAGAGGATGTGAAAAAGATGTAGTACTGAGAACGTAATTCAAAGGGAAAACCTGCTGGGACAGGACAAGAACGAGCACTAGGCTTGCCAACTTTCAGACTGGCAATTCCGGGAGATTATGGGAGACTCAATGTTAATTCACAGCTTGTTCCAGTCTGATTCCGGAAGACTCTCAGACAATCCGGAAGGTGATAACAGAGCAGTGAAGACTGCAATAGGGAAACACGTAGGAATAAAATTACCTGAAATTGTTAAACAAAATAAGAATAGTAATTAAGAAATACGGTCGAAACTGCCTTTAAGAGGGCTGTCGGGAAATCGAAAATTTACTATTATAGACAGTGTTTACAATACACAATACAGTTTCTCGGAGAAATGAAAGCGGCTATTATCAGCGGAGCACTCTTTTAAGTTTTTTTTTCAGGGTCTTGCCACCTTGTGTTCATTTTGATTGTTTATTCTATTGCAGAGTTCTTTTCTCTCGTCCTTTTTTTCCTACATTCTTCAATTCCGCTGGAATGAAATTTTCTCTTCTAATTTTTATAGCAAATTTTCTCTTCTAAATTTTCTCTTCTTCTAAATGATGAAGTGAGACATTTGTATTTTTCCCTTTTCAATTTGAACAGTTACCTGGCATATTGTATCTGTTTTTATAGAAATCTAATTTCAGCCCTGTTTTGTTTTCATCAGAGTGTAGTTCTCATATCTGCGACCAGTTTGTGTTCAAATTTCGCGGAAAAGCTATGTTCTAAGAAAAAAACCAAACAACAGGAAGTCTATGCATTGTTACAAACGGAACCTTCTTTATGAAGCACAAACTTTGCCTTGCTTTGTTGGTCATGAGTTATTTTATATTAACATGGCCTGTCATAAATATCATCGATTTATTATCGACAATTATTTTTTCAAAATTTCAGGTAGAGAGGGGTTTTCTTCATGGGGCATTAATATCAAGATTGAAAAATTTCATCAACATCGGAATTAGACTGTATACTAAAGTATAAACATACACACCCACCCATAAAAACTCTTCTTTATATATGTAGACTAGCAGATCCACTCGGCGTTGCCTGGGATAATTACAGTTTTAGGTCGGCAGAATAATCTCAGAAGTTGAATAAACGATTAAGGAATGACATAACCAAGTACCGAAAGATTAAACTTAACCATTAGCGGAACCATCTTTTTAAACCGCCCTATGTTAGCACTGAAAGTTTCTAATGGACCATAAGGATAGCATTAAACCACGTACCTTTGAACCAATTCCGAGTATCATTATTTTACATTATATTCATCCATGATAGCTCATTCAAAGTGGTTTATATATTATATGCCATATTTTAGCATTGAAAGTTCTAATGAACCATAATGGTTCCACTAAACCAAGTGCCATTGAACTAATTTCGACTATCATTAATTTTACGTTATATTCATTCATGACACGTCATTACAAGTCGTTTGATATATTACATGCCATATTTTAGCATTGAAAGTTCCAATGAACCATGATGGTTCCACTGAACCAAATTACTTGAAACCAATCTCAACTATCATTAATTTTACGTTATATTCATTCATGACACATCATTCCAAGTCGTTTGCTATATTACATGCCATATTTTAGAATTGAAAGTTCCAATGAACCATAATAGTTCTACTAAACCAGAATGGTTCCACTAACCCAGGTTCCTAGAAAACAATTCCGACTATCATCAATTTTACGTTATATTCATTCATGACACCTCATTCCTAGTCGTCTGATATATTACATGCCATATTTTAGCATTGAAAATTCCAATGAACCATGGTGGTTCCATTAAACTAGAATGGTTCCACTAAAATAGATTCCTTGAAGCCAATTTGTATTATCATTAATTTTACGTTATATTCATTCATGACACTTCATTCCAAGACGTTTGATATATTGCATGCCATATTTTAACATTGAAATTTCCAATGAACAATAATGGTTTTACTAAACCAGAATGGTTCCACTAACCCAGTTTCCTTGAAACCAATTTGGGCTATCATTAATTTTTCGTTATATTTATTCATGACACATCATTCCAAGTCGTTTGATATACTACATGCCGTGTCTTATGATTGAA
>JAHWFO010099959.1:1968482-2126904 GCA_023313115.1 Rhysida immarginata
CATTAATTTTACGTTATATTCATTCATGACACCTCATTCCAAGTCGTCTGATATATTACATGCCATATTTTAGCATTGAAAGTTCCAAAGAACCATGTTGGTTCCATTAAACTAGAATGGTTCCATCAAACCAGATTCCTTGAAACCAATTTGTCTTATCATTAATTTTACGTTATATTCATTCATGACACCTCATTCCAAGTCGTTTGATATACTACATGCCGTGTCTTATGATTGAAAATATTTAAGGGTATCATAAGGGTACCATTAGAATTCTTTCCATTGATTCGATTTCAACCATTTTCAAAATGGTTCATTCTCGGAACCAATTTATTAATTGACGAATATAGTAACTTATATCCGCTTCTATCACGTTATTACAATTTGTTTGATATATTACTTAATATATCTCTCGATTTAAAATTGCTAGGTGGGGTCATGAAGGTACCATTTGTGCACGTGCTATTGAACCGATTTAGATAATATTTATGAGTGGTTCGTGCCATTTACCATATTCATCGACTAACGAAATGAGATTTTTAAAATCTTTCATAGCCTCGGAGGAGTTAGAGTTACAGACAGACAGACACGTTTCCCCACACTGATAGCATAAAGCACCATTTGGTACTTAATAAACCATTAAGGAATGACATAACCAAGTACCGAAAGGTTAAACTAAACCATTCGCGGAACTATATTTTTAAAACGCCCTATGTTAACTTTGGAAGTTTCTAAAGGACCATAATGATACTATTCAAACAAGTACCTTTGAAATAATTTCAACTATCATTAATATTACGTTATATTCATTCATGACACATCTTCCAAGTTGTTTTATTTATTACATGCCATATTTCCAATGAACCATAATGTTTACACTAAACCAGATTACTTAAAACTAATTCCGACTATCGTTAATTTTACGTTATATTCATTCATGACACATCATTCTAGGTCGTTTGATATAGTACATGCCATATTTTAGCATTGAAATTTCCAATGAACAATAATGGTTTTACTACACCAGGTTCCTTGAAAGCAATTTGGACTATCATTAATTTTACGTTATATTCCTTCATGACACCTCGTTCCAAGTCGTTTGATATATTACATGCTATATTTTAACATTGAAAGTTCCAATGAACCATAATGGTTCAACTAAACCAGGTTCCTTGAAACCAATTTCGAATATCATTAATTTTACGCTATATTATTCATGACACATCATTCCAAGTCGTTTGATATATTGCATGCCATATTTTAGCATTGAAAGTTCCAATGAGCCATGCTGGTGCCATTTAACCAGGTTCCTTGGAACCAATTTCGACTACCATTAATTTTACTTTATATTCATTCTTGACACATCATTCCAAGAGAGAAAGGAGACTCCACTTGTCTACAAGAACATTTTAATACACCATATATGTATACATTTCGGTCACAGTGTGGCCTTCTTCAGTATGACTGAGGTTACACAAGTTCAGATACAAGTTTATTTAAAGAGGAGGGACCAATCAGAATGCAGGGCCTCATGTTTGATTTACAAAAGAGGGGTAATTCAGGATTGGAGAGGGCCAAGTGCCCAATGACGAAATACACTTATGAAAAAAATTCAGAAGTAAAAAAGTAAAAAATTATGAAGTAAAGCAAAGGAACAAAAAAAGATACTACAAGTGGAGAGGCTCTTATATCAGGAGTGTGAAGTAAGTAAGAACATTTCAGGTTGGTTAAAGATTTGAAACCAGTGAAGCCTACTGTGACAGGTCAAGTGGGCCTCTTTCATGGTTTAATAAAATATCAGGCGGTACTTTAGCTATTTCAAGAGATTCTAAGAAATTAAGCTTTTTAGGTTCGTCAACACAATGTAGTATCCGAAAATTATCTAATTTCCTAATGTGACCCGTGGATAAAATATGCTCAGCGAATGCAAATTTTTCGCGCTTGTAATTTTTGATATAGCTAAAGTGTTCTTTAATGCGGGTACAGATCCTTCTTCTGCTCTGGCTTATGTATTTACAGTCACACGAGGAACAATTAATTTCATATATTCCCGACTTATCTACTTTACCAATTTTATCTTTCGTGCTGCCTTGTAGGTGTTTAAGGCTATGGCTATTCTTATATGCTACCTTGAGGCCATATACCTTACATATCTTCTCTAAGCCGCCAGTTAATTTTCGATTTTAGGGAAGACCTATGAATTTTCCTTTCTCTTGGTTATTCTGTAGTGTCGTAATGTCCTTTACCTTCTTTTTGAGAGCGTGTTTTTTAACCAATTTGCCAATCATAACTTCTTTGTATTCATTGAAGATGGCTGCCTCTTTAATCCGGTGGATCTCCTCCCGTTTTTTATCTTGTATCAAGTGTTCATCATTCTATTGATCATATGGTTGAAGGCTGCAAGTTTGTGGCTAATGATATGGTTGGATTTGGCATTGACATACGCTGGGACGTAGTTAGGTTTCCTATATATATGAAATTTGAGTTTCCTTTTATCTATCAGTATAACTAAGTCCAAGAATGGTAAGGCTCTATCTTTCTCTTTCTCAACAGAGAAGGTAATGGAGGGGGATAACTTGTTGAGAACTTCCACAAGCAAATCTAGTTGTTGTATATCGACTATGGCGAAAATGTCGTCCACATATCTGTACCAGGTTTTAACGTGTAAACGTCTTTCGAAAGCTTTGCTTTCATCTTCAGCAGACAAGGAGAATCTCAAGAGATTCTTGAGAGAACTGACTTGTTTATTGAAATAGCAAGGTATATATAGTGAACAATAACCAATAGAAACAAAAAAAACCGAAAACGTGATCACCGTTTTGGTAACTGGGCCACCCATTGGATCAAACTAGATTCACCAATGGGGCCCCTGTCCGAATTTAACAGTAACTGCTTATCCTTTTTATTTATAGCTACGCTTTCGTAAGAATCTAACAAGTAGTTTTATTGACCGATTTTATTAATTTCACACTATTCATATGGAATTCGTGGCCCGTATCCAGGGAATGCTTCGCGATGGCTGACTGGTTGCTTCTGCCAAATGCTCCTTAAATCTTGTTTCTATGCTTCGGAACATCTGCCCTTTGTACATCATAGGGCATTGGTTACATTGAGCCTGGTAGATGCCTGATTTTTGTAGGGGTGGGATCTGGTCCTTAGGATTGCCCAGCAGTTGCTTCATTTGACCTGGATTGCTGAAAGCGAGAGAGACATTAAAGGGCTTATTCCGCTTATAAGAGCCTTGTTGTAGGGTAAGGAAATGATTTTCCGGTTATTTATGTTACTTTTAAAAGTAGTGATTCCTGCTAAGAACTTTTTAAACCTTCTTCTTCTTACTAAATCCAAAATAAGCTTGGACCTATACCCGTTTTTGTTGGCCGTGTTTTGAATAATGGCCATTTCGGAATAAGCTCGATACTTAAGCCCTCTAATGTCTCTCTCGCTTTCAGCAATCCAGGTCAAATGAAGCAACTGCTGGGCAATCCTAAGGACCAGATCCCACCACTACAAAAATCAGGCATCTACCAGGCTCAATGTAACCAATGCCCTATGGTGTACAAAGGGCAGACGTTCCGAAGCATAGAAACAAGATTTAAGGAGCATTTGAACCACACAAGATTTGGCAGAAGCAACCAGTCAGCCATCGCGAAGCATTCTCTGGATACGGGCCACGAATTCCATATGAATAGTGTGAATTTAATAAAATCGATCAATAAAAAATACTTGTTAGATTCTTACGAAAGCTTAGCTATAAATAAAACGGATAAGCAGTTACTGTTAAATTTGGACAGGGGCCCCATTGGTGAATCTAGTTTGATCCAATGGGTGGCCCAGTTACCAAAACGGTGATCACGTTTTCGGTGGGTTTATTGTTTCTATTGGTTATTGTTCCCTATTTATACCTTGTTATTTTCCATTGATATGCCGATGGTATTGGTTCTGCTCCCGAACTCCAAACACAACCAGTCATTGAAAAACATAACGCGTATTGGGCCGCTTTGCAGTAACAGTGGAGGCCTTTCGAGGGAACAAGAAGCCACTACAGTGCTACAATTGCCTGCGCTTCGGACACGTATCCATGGGCTGCACGGAAGATCCTCGTTGTAATAAATGTGCTGAGGGGCACCAGTCAAGAGATTGCCCCAGGATCAAAGGACAAGACCCCCCCAAAGTGCATCAGATGTGGTGGACAGCACACATCAAGTTACACGAAATGTCCAACATACCCCCAGGTTCAAAGGATGCCTAGTTCTAGAGTGAGAGTAGACAAATCCTATGCTGCTGCTGTGCTATGCCGGAAGATAAAGGCCTCATCATCGACCTACAGGTACGTATAAGCAATTAGGACGTATCTTTCATCTGTTTTCTAATCTAGGCAAAAGTTACCCACAGTTGAGTGGGCTCCTTACGACCAACTAATTTTAGTATGACTGCACAACGTTATACTGTAATCAACAAAGGTGAACTTCGGTGCGTGATATGGAACGTTAGGGGCATTCCCCGAAAGCGTATCGAGTTTCACAATTTTCTGTTAAAGCAAGAAATCGACGTTGCTTTCCTGTGTGAAACTCATCTCAAACCAAGCCAAGACTTCAAGCTACCTAGCTATTGTGTGTACCGTAAGGATTGAATGGCTTCAAATGCTGCAAGATGTGCTTCTGGGGGCGCTGCGATCATCTTTAAGAAGGGAATTCAACACCAAGAATTACTCTCCAAGTCTTATGCAGGTATGGAATCGGCCTCCATCATTATCAATGACGTCTCCTGTGGTGAAGTGAAGTTCGTGGTGCTCTACAATTCACCTAAACATTATCTTGACATTAGTGAGCTTGATGAACTCTTCAGTGGTGACACTCCAGTCGTCCTAGCTGGTGACCTAAATGCCAAACACCCAAGCTGGAACTCCAGAACGCAGAATTACAATGGCATGATTCTCTATAGGTACATACAAGGTAGAGATGATATCATCGCTGCTGGACCTGTGGAGGACACCTACTACTGCGACCACTCCCCTAGTAGTGACGTTTTGGACATCTCGCTCTTGAAGGGTTTCTTCAAACCGTACAATATCTTCACGATTGATGACCTTTCTTGTGACCACAAGCCTGTGGCGTTGAACTTTGACAATGTCGACATAAATTTCCGAGAGGAAATGATACATCATCAAGACTGGAAGCTCTACACAGATATTCTTAAGGAATATGGCTGCCATCCCGACGTTGCTTACTGTACAGAGGACATCAATCAACGTGTTGAAGACATCACCAGATGTATGAACAGTGCCATAGAAGCTAGTTAGTATCCATCAGAGAACAAACCTCCTCATCGAATCCAACTCACTCCTGGAATCCAACGCCTAATTTCTGAAAGAAACAGGACCCGTAGACAATGGCAACGCTATCGTGAACCTTGGCTCAAAACCAAGTATAACAGGCTAGTGCGAAGAGTCCAAGAGGATATAAAAGAGCTTCGCGACGCTAGATGGAATGAAAAGCTCAAAAGCTTGTCGGCTCGCGACAATTCCATTTGGAGTATGGTCAGAGCTTTACAGAAGAGGAAGAATGATACGCTTCCTCCACTACGTACACCACAAGGTGACTATGTGCAAACTGATCAGCACAAGGCCCAAGTCATTGCAGATTCACTGGAAATGCAGTTTGTAACTCTTACCAACGATAAGCCGGAGAGCCAAATCATGTCTCGTGATGGAAGAAGGTATTGTCAACTTTGATGAAGTCCCGCAGCATTTAACGAAGTACAACATCGAGGCTGGAGAGATCGCCAACATCATAAGTAAATTGAAAAAGAAGAAGGCTCCAGGAAAAGACAAGGTGAGTAATAACGCCCTTATGAATCTCCCAAAGAACTTTATTGACTTTCTCACCAATATCATTAGCGACTGCTGGAAATTTTCTTACTTCCCTGTGGCTTGGAAGAAATCTATTGAGTTGAGTATCCCCAAGCAGGGGCAAAAATCTGCAATTCCCGCGAGCTACCGACTTATTAGCTTGCTACCCACGATGTCCAAGGTGTTGGAGAGAACGATCCTCGTCAGATTCCAAGATCACTGTCTAGCAAATGACCTTTTTCGGGAAGAGCAATTTGGCTTTCGTGCTGCCCACTCTTGTCCGATGCAGATATGGAGGCTCGTTGAAGACCTGAGCACCCCCCTGAACCTATCCAGGTACTGTGGGGTGGTATTTCTCGATGTCAGTAAAGCTTTTGACCAAGTGTGGCATGAGGGCCTTGTCTACAAAATGATCCGAGACGGGTTCCCTGCCGATTTGATTTTGATGGTGAAATCCTTTCTTGATGGCAGATCCTATCAAGCCAAGGTTGGAAAAAATCTTTAAACACCCTGTGTTGAAAAGGCCGGTGTCCCTCAGGGTTCTGTCCTCGGGCCTGTGTTATTTAATTACTTTTTACATGATTTCCCGATAATTGCAATCTGTATTTTTATGCGGATGACACTGCCATTATGACTTGGGCACACCAGCCGGCTCACGTTATTACTCACGGCTGCAGTGCGCCTTGAAACAGTTCGAAGACTGCTTTAACTGCTGGAAGTTGAACCTTAACGTCGGAGAGTGCAAGGCTTTGTACCTCAATAGGAAGCCCAAGCATCCCCCAGATTCTCTTGTTCTGTTCAATAAGAAACTGGACTGAGTGGACAACTACAAGTATCTGGGAGTTATCATTGACTCAAGACTCTCATGGAACCAGCTTATGTCCTATGCTCTGAACAAAGCGAAGAGGGCTAAGTACAGTATCATAGCTCTCATGGGTCGCAACAGCGCCCTCAGCATTGACAACAAGCTACTTCTGTACAAATCGATTATCCGGACCATACTCCTCTATGGCATGCCTGCGTGGGCGACTATCTGTAAAACTAGATGGAGTGAGCTACAGTCATTCCAGAATGTTACCCTGAGGACATTGCCCAGCTGGACAGAAGGACGGTGAAAAAACCAATCCATCCACTTGGGTTTAAACATGGCCCATATCGGAAAGTTTATACAGGATCTCCTTTTGATTATGATACAGAAGATGAAGACTCACGACAATAAGCTTGTGAAAGGGATACTGAAGAACTCAATGAATATGAACTGGCATACGAAGTATCGTAAACCGAGGCACGTTCTTGACATCAATTTTGAAGATATTAGCAACGTCTCTTTCCCAGACTACTGGAAGATGTGATAATCTTCTTTCTCCTTGTATTTTTTATTTCGTTTGTTTTTTATTTCTGACAATCGTCAATCTTATTTTCTTTTTTGTATAATATGGAAGACCGCTTGGATTGGTTAGGCTTCTTGACTACCTCAGTGTATTTCATTTGGAGTTTATTCTGGTTAGATGAGCTTTGTGAAAGCGCTGCTTTCGTCCCATCCTAACAAATGTACACTTCACTGTTCGATTGTCGATTGTCGATAAACAAGTCAGTTCTCTCAAGAATCTCTTGAGGTTCTCCTTGTATGCTGAAGATGAAAGCAAAGCTTTCGAAAGACGTTTACAGGTTGTATTGGGTTTTTTTTCATTCTTTTTGTTTTATTTCTTGTTTAACGCCTTTTTTAGTTGTGGTTAAAGTGTGTTGTGCTTTTAATCTGTTCATATTACTTAATATATCTCGCCATTGAAAGTTGCTAGATGGGGACATGAAGGTACCATTTGTGCACGTGCTGTTGAACCGATTTAGATAATATTTGTGACTGATTCGTGCCATGTACCATATTCATCGACTAACGAAAATTGTAATGAATAACCGCTTCTATCTCGTTATTACGATTTGTTTGATATATTACTCAATGTATCTTCCCATTCAAAATTGCTAGGCGGGAAAATAGAGGTACCATTTGTGCACGTGTCAATGAACCGATTTAGATAATATTTATAACCAGTCCGTGCCATGAACCATATTCATCGACTGATGTAAACAGATTTTGAAAATCTGTCATAGCCTCAGAGGAGTTAGAGTTACAGACAGACAGACACGTTTCCCCACACTGATAGCATAAAGCACCTATCGATACTTAATAAATTAAAAATTTCATGCCATGACGACGTTTTACCCTTCATTTTCACTATGGACTGAGCTGATGAATATCCGTAGGATGAGAACGGTTGAGAATTTCCCGTGGAATGCGTCATTAATTTGAAAAACTGTTTTGGGGGGGGGGGGTTATTCAAGGGATTTACTGTTAAGAGCAAAAAAGATTTAGACTATCTCCTTGTATTTGTTTTAATTTGATATTAATGAATTGTGGTATTTACAATTTATTTATTTAATTAGGATTTATTTCATTCGGATATTTTTTTTGGAGATAATTTAACCAACTAAGCATTGTTAACTGAGGTTTTAAATTTTGATTTCGTTTTAGCCGATTGTTACGATACTGAATTCGCGTCATCTGCTTCGCTCTGTTGAAATTTTCTCTGCGTGCCGGGGTTTGAGTTTTGTAGTAGTTCTTCCTCAGATGGCATGGAGAGAAGTTGTTGAAGTCGTGGTATGGACTGAGGACCATGGATTAACCTCCGATGTGAGAAATTGTGAAAAAAAGATAATGGAACCACATTTCATGCCATGAAGACGTTGTACGAGGTAGGAATGACATTACAGTAGGACGAGATTCTCGCTAACTCTGGTGAAGTTGTCTGGTCTGGAAAATGCTGCTGGTAAATCCTTTCCGCTTCAGTAGCATTACCCTGTGCCTCGCCGTAGACGAGATGCATGTCCGCCAGCTCCGCATTAGTCAAGCGATCCGTTGTACGACAGTGGAGTTACATGGTTCGTTTCCTCTCTTTTAAAAAACAATTTACATGTTTAGATCCTAATTTACATGGACCCTACCATTGCCATCCGGGTAACACACATCCATTCCTACCTCGTACAAGTAGCATTATCTCTGTAAGGATGCATTTCCGGACCCATGTTTATAGGAAAAATATTGTTCCCCGCTACAAACTGTACATGATGATCAGTTTGCATTTCATTCTTGACCTACCTTTCTGAATCACTCTGTATAATGTCCTCAACAAATGTTTAAGGAATTACTGTTTGTCTCACATTCCGTCGGGCAGAATTTTCCCCCATTAATTTTTCTAATTTTTTTGTATATTTTTACACATTTATCTATAATCAGGTTTGATCCGATTGTTATCTGAAATTGGATGTAAATATTATCGTATGAAACAACTGTAGTTTACTTTACAATGTATGTGACACAAAATGATTGTAGTTCATTTACTATGTATTACATAGTAGTTGTAATTTTTTATCTTAAGTTTGTACAGTTTATAATTTTTGCGTTGACTTATATTCTAAGATATTTTGCGTCCCATCTTTAATATTATAATATTTGTTTTGTTTTTTCACTTACTAACCCATTTGTTTTATTTTGGTGTTTTGTACGGGTGCCCTTGAGGCCTAACTCGTCGGTTTTTAACCATACCGGCCTCACTGGGCACTACTATTCCGCTTTGTCTAACCTTTTAAAAAAATAAATAAAAAATAAATAAAAACGCTTTTAGGCCAAATGAAAGAGGCAAGGAAGCTACTGGGGCTTGACATAACAATCTTTACACTAATATTCCGGTTCATACCACTATTCTCTAGCTTAATGACAGTCTCCAAAACTCCAGTCCTAATAAATATGAAAAAGAAGATATCATTAAACTTCTCACTACAATTTGCGCGCAAAACTATTTTTACTTCAACAACAACTTTTATTCGCAATCAACGCCGTCTTGTCAGAATTCTTCATTCAACGATTACAAGAAGAGTACACACCTCCATTAATGACAAGCAGTACCATTATAAAGTATTTCATATATGTTAATGACACTTATAATATGATAGTTCATAGATGCATCCAAAATAATCGACTGCTTCAATCGTATAAACAACCCTATATCATATACTCTTGAAGAAGAAACTGAGAACAGCGTCTACTTCATGGATCTCGCCATCAACGAAGCCTTGGATACTAACATCCTCACTTTCAACATTTATTGTAAGCTACCTACTACCACTAACTTAATAAGTGCCCATTCCAACCACTGAGCCACAAAACTGTGGCTTTCCATTACCTTATCAGTAGAGTATTAACCTATCCGTTATCAATAGAGCAATATCCTATCAATAGGTCATTAATCTATTGTAAGTTCCGCAGTTAGCTTCAAAAATCGGGTTCCTTACTAATACCATAGACACTCTCTTTAAAAAACAATAAACCCCACGCATGGCTAACATTCCTGCACTTAATGCCACCTCCACAAACTTTGGCCCCTGCATCTACAAACTAGATTTTCAAGGGAAAAAAGCATAAAGATATGTTTCCAAACAAATAAATCGTGCAAACGATTCTTCCAAGCATACAATGGCCCCGAGAAGAATACCTTTAATAGAAGTGGCATTTATAAATTGAATTGCGGACCTTGCGGATTAACGTCTGGATTAACGACTGCTGTATGACAGCATCCGGGGGGGTGGGGAGTGAAATTTCTGAGCCACTGATGAGTCGCCCATCCAGTGACTACCCGTGCCTGATATTGCTTAACTTCACTGAAGTTGTGTTTCAGTGAAAGTCCTCCAGGCCACGGCCTCCCCTTAGAATCAAGTTTTTGGTAGATTGCTTGTTCTCCAAAATAATTCTAATAATCTCTGAAACATTGAAATCTACAAAGCCCGGATCAAAGAGGATGACAAATTATTAAACACCCAAAGGTTTTCTGATATTGATGATTTACTGGACATTATCCAAGACTTTATTTAATATTCACATCAAAAATAGTTGTATTTTAGTTTTAAGTTCCCTATCTTTTTACATCAATATTTTTCTAAAGTCAATCATATGCCTCCTTTGATTGCAGCCAATTAATTTGTAATATTAAATGAATCCTTTGCGTCCACTGATTATGATTTGTAATATTGCTATAAGGACACTTACTTCCATCCCCCAATTTTCCACTTATTCCCGCTTATTTACATCCTTTGTACTTTTTTAAATGCCTCCCTCCCTCCGACACCTCTTTCTTTCCTTTGCGTACTTTTACATCTCTTTCAGATTTGGCTTGTGTTTTACTTCGCACTTGTAATTGATACAATCGCTTTCCCTTTCAAATTCCATTTTCCTCCCCTGTACATCTAGTTAATTTTATCCTCTACCATTACTTTCACCCGTAATCAGAATGAGCGATCATGCTCTTGATTTTACTCAGGACCATTGTTGAATACAAATGTCATATTATTGAATTCTTTTACAAGAATGGTTTGGGTAAGAGCAAGAGCATGGGCGTTTGTCTCTTTGCTGTCACCTTAATTTCACGTCTATACCATCTACTTTATATATCTTTTATTAATTATATCTACTCTTTCTTTTATCTGATCCCTTTCTTCCTATACATTAAATAAACTTTATCTTCCCAGAAAATTTCTATTTCTCCCTTAGAGAATTACTCTCTTCTCACTCCTTCACCACTCTTATTCTCTCTCTCTCCACCCTCACTCCATGTTTAGCTTCTTTGACTCTTCAACTCAGTTTTTTTATCCTCCCCTTCCTCGTTTACTGCAACATGTGTGAGTTTGGTTCCTTCTACTTTACTTTTTTTTGACTTCTCATATTTCCAATCCTCATCTGTGCCTCATTTCTGTTCTAACATCCTGTCGAAGGCTATCTAGCCGAAAAGCGTAGCTGAATAAAGGATTTTTCACAACGTATTGCTTTATCAAAACCAATTATTTCCATCTTAAGAATTTTATATTTAATAGAAACTGATATACAGAGTGTTTTCGAATAACGTGTACAAACTTGGGGGGTGACAGAGGGATCAAATGCAAGCAACATTTTCCTCTCTTATTTTTTTCTTTGGGGCATTGTTTTTGAGATAAAAAATGGTGGACGTCGCGTAGACATAATATGCCACTCAACCCTGCTTCTGGATCACGTCAAATTCATGGTCAATCATGTAATAAAAAGAACAAAATCACATTGCACATAGTCTTTTTTATATAAAACATACAAATGTTTTACAGTAATTGTTCAAATTGACTCCCTCTGGCGCGTTTTCTCGAACTGCGCGATTATTGTGTGGTAATCGTAAAATACCTGTCAACCTTTTCAGAAATGAACTCGCCCAAACGTTTATGTCGTCTGGTGGTGGAATTGTGCAACTCGGAGGTCTTCATTGAGGCCCTAATACTCCATTTGCACTACAGCTGGGCTAGATCGAGTTGAGCTAGCTTATTCGGGCTAGCTCAGCTCAGCTCAGGCTAGCTGATGAAGCCAAACCGTTCGCACTACATTCTATCCTGACCGAGTTTTATCAGATTCGGTACCACTAAAACCTGAGCTTGTTAATAAGTCACTGTCACTGCTATCAGTGCCACTATTTGCGTCATCGTCCTCCATGTTTTATGTTGCCGTGTCTCTCTCATGTCTTTTTTTGTGCGTGAAATAACTGAAACAATAATATTTTGAAGAATGTTTGTTCGTTATTGCCCTTTCCCTCACTCAATATGTGTAGAACTTAACACCTAATTTCACGGAAACTCCTGCACCATTTAAATCAATTTTAAAAAATTCCAAAACATTTTTCTACCATTAAAAAAAAAGTGCTCCAAAACCGGGTTCTTAATAAATTTGAAATGGGTCATTAAAATGAAAGGAGAACATAAATACTGAATGAAAGAAAAGCATTTATTTCCTATAAAATCAATCATAAAATGCAAATTCAAATACTTTTAATAAAATATCAATTTTTTCAAAGGCATATGTAATTCTAAAAGATCAAATCATATAAAAGATCAATAAGATGTTAACAAACATGAGGATAATAATTAAAAGAAAGAAAAAGCATATTGAATGGCTACGATGTGGATGTAATATAAAAGAATCAATGACGTAAATTAAAAAAACAATGACGTTCTTTAATATATGTCATTGAAAAGAACATACGTACATCAAATTTTCAAAATTTAATTTTGCGTAAATTCTTGAAAATAATTTTTATTAATAATGCAAAAATAACTGTTCATAAAGATCAATTAAAGGCTATTAATTACGCATTATTTTCATGCATGGGGACGAGATATAGCGCCTTGGGGCAAAAGTAAGAAACCTATTTGCCTCCCATTTTAGATGCGGAAAAACTGGATTGGACAGGCCTTCTATAATCTAGTTGGCCATGCCATTGTCTTTAGATCACGGTCTACAGCAAGGCCTCCTGCAGACAAGGCCAGCTCACTCAGACAAAATGACGGCAGGCTGGCAGATGATGTTGGATGGTTTTTACATGTCTTTGGATACAGCTGAGATGGATGGTTTTTAATGTTCAATCAAAAAATGTAAAAAATGCACTATATGTTATTTTATTCACAATAGTCTTCACATTAAAATATTACAATAGTCTATGATATTAAATTCTAGTAAGAAAAAATAATTCTCCTTGAAAAAGTCAGTTTAGCTTAATACATCCAAAATACATTATTGTACTATTTTAATGAGAAGAATATTGTGAATTTTTATATTCTGTTTGCTTAGCATTTATAAAAAATTCCATCTCACCGATATCATCTGCCAGCCTTCTATTGCTGCCATTTTGTCTGAGTGCGCTGGCCTTGTCTATAGATATAAATGGTCATCTAACTTCTGACATTTCCCATTGTTTCAAGCATAGCCTACATGATAAGTAAGGCTTCAAGAATCGCAATTTATTAAGAATTTGAAAAAAACGTCAGTACGAATTTGAATGCCATAGACATTGTGCCACCTGCGTCAGCCAGTATAAAAATATGTCAGAAAAATTGGTGATACGCGGGCTCATTCGTCACTATTGGAAAAAGGGACCATTGCGCGAGCAGCAGCCGCCGAAATTTACAGGGTGGAAGGTCAGGATCTGTCCAATGAACGGACAGCACAACGGTGGTTCTCCCGCTTTTTGTCTGGAGACATGGGCCTGGAAGATGCATCAAGGAGCGGAAAACCCAAAGAAGTGGATGACGCAGGCCTATGGCAACAAGTGCAAGCCAACCCAGGCAGCACCATCCGTGGACTAGCGGTGGACATCGGGGCATCACAATCGAGTGTGGTTCGACATCTGCACGCCATGGGAAAGGTCAACAAGAGCTGCCGAGTTGTGCCCCACGAGCTGACGCGCGCGTAAGCACAACAACGGGCGAAGGTGTGTTGTCAACTGCAGGAAAAAATCGAGGTTCTGCCACATCCAGCGTACAGCCCCGATCTGGCACCTTCCGACTACCATCTCTTCCGGTCCATGGCGCACTTTCTGCGTGGACGGCGCTTTGCCAGTGTCAGTGAGGTTGAAGACGCCGTGGTGACTGTTTCGCCCAAAAACTGGAGGAGTGATTTCGCGTGGGCATCCGCCAACTGGCTGATCGTCGGATGAACGCCATCGAGCATGATGAACTCTACTTTGAAGATTAGGTGCGTTGGTTGGTTTATTAGAATTTTTGGCGTCGATTACTCAGGTCATTTTGCACCTTTTACAAAAGTTATATCTGTACGTAGCCCCGGACAAACACAAACATCCATGCCCACGGCGGGATTCGAACCCACGACCAGGCGGACTCGAGAACTAGAAAGCCTACGCCCTAGCCCTCTCGGCCACCTGGACGGCCTATGAAGATTAGCAATGAGTGGTTCCTGTCTGGTGCCCATATAACAGTTTGCGCGGTGATCGGCCACTACTTAGTTGATGCCCAAAATTAATAGTGAGCTATATAATGCATTCAATAGTTGGTTTATCAATTATTTATTTAATTAATTTCGGCAGTATTATGTCAATAATTCTGGCTGCATTGAAACTGAAAATGAAACTAAAATTTCTAAAGGATGGGTCTACGCTACAGATACTACACGTAGCGGATAATTTATTGCCGACGCACGTTTCGGTGTTACATCATTTTCAAGGCTCGCAAAATAGTAAAAACCGGAAAAATTACTCGAGGCTCGTAAAAATTGTTATTATTATGCGAGCCTTGAAAATGGTATAACGCCGAAACGTGCGTCGGCAATAAAGTTCATAGTATCCGTATCGTATTATACCATCCTTTATTTCATATTCACGATACTAGACTATGGAAATCATGAATAAAAATTTTTAGCTCACGATAGGGCGGTGCTGCAAGCGTTTTTAGTCAGCGCTATTTTTCAAAGGAGTTCCCGCCCTATCAGGAGCTAGAAACTTTAGCTTCATTTGTAAGTGGAGTTGGATTACCATCTACCATCTAAAGACCATGGCCATGCTGGTGTTCCCAGTCCCAAAATGCATCGCGGCCACGCTAGCTCGACATCTCGATCGAGTTTAAACTACTAGCCCCAGTCAATCCAGTTCGAGGAGTTTCACTCCAGCATAAGTTGGGCTAGATACGTTTGCACCGCACATTTCAAACCCGATTGAGAAGTTGAGCTAAATTGAAATGTGTAGTGCGATTGTCTAGGTATAACTAAATCCTGAGGTAATTATTAAGTCGCTACTGAAATTTAATAATTTTACTTCATACTCTTTAACATAGTACCGTCCTACTAATGCTAATTCGAAATTACATTAATTTAATGTAATCTAATTTATTGTATTCATTGAATAATTTATTAAAGTCTTGCCTATATTCAGAAGTCAAATTTTTAAATTTTCGCTGAACGTGTCCCATGTTCGATAGAGCCGGTAATCATTCATCGCTGCCGCTATCCTCTTGTAGACCGACTTGTTTCTTTTTGTTTTTCTTAAGTTGTCTATATTTTTTGCCACAAACAATTTTGGATGGACGTTTGGCATCGTCACTCCACGTTTTTTTTTATCGTCACTCTCAGTTTCATTTCACTCCACACACGCTATTTGAAACTGTTTGAACCGTCCTCCTCCATGTTTTTCTCGTATTTTAGTCCCAGAATGCAACGTGGTCAAGCTAGCTCGACGTCTCGATCAAGTTCTAGGAGTTTCATTCTAGCTTAAATTGAGCTAGATGCGTTCTCATTGCACATTTCAAACCCGATTGAGATGTGGAGCTAGATTGAAATATGTAGTGCGAATGAGGTATAACAGTATCTATCCAAACAATTAGTTCCTACAGGTAGGTTTTAAACATCTCAAAAACAATGCGCCAGAGACAAAAAATGAAAGAGAGAAATGTTGCTTAGATTTTTCCCCTCTATCACTCCCCCCCCCCCCCCCATGTTTGTACACGTTATTTGAGAACAACGTGTATAATTCATTTCTTGTAATGACTTTGTTACCATCAAACTAAGAAAGCATTTTTTCATGCAGACTTGGCCAGTGCTATGCTTTTTATAAGAAAGATAAGGAAAAACTACGATTGGCAGAAAAATATTTAAAAGAAGCCATAACGATGGGCCGACGACGTCATCTCTTTGCCGAGATAGAATACGGAAAAGTGCGTAAGAGACTCGATTGGAACTTCGACTTGGAACGTCATCTTGAAGATATGAAAATCAAATACATTGAGAGCGACGGTAACATCAGTGTGATCGAAAAAGAAATCGAGAAAATCGCTCAATATAGGAAAGCGAAACAGGTGAAAAGGAATTCGGCGAATGAAAATCAAAGAGGAACAAAAAAGACGAACAAAAAAACGGATGATTAATATAATAATAATAATAATAATAATAATAATAATAATAGTCTTAATTTAGAGTTAAGTATCCTCCCAGCACAATGAATTTTGTTTGTACATTTAATTTCTATAAAAATTTTTAGAGGCGTTTTCAAATGAAACCCGTTCAAGTGAAGTAAATGATGTAAGAAGAAGGCAAAGAACAGGAAACACAGGCAAATAGAAAAAGGAGTAATTGAAACAGTGTTTACACACGATTCTCAAAAGAAATCATCCTTGGCGTTTAAGCACGCATCCCACCTCGCTGTTTGAGGAGACGGGAAATTCCGTTCGTGAAAAAAGATAGGAATTACTGTTTGAATCAGTCCGCAACTGCTCCTGCACCTCCTCGTCGGCACTGAATCGAAGTTCCTTGATGAGTTTCTCCATCGGCTGAATAGATGAAAGTTACAGAAGGACAAATCTTTTTGAAGGATAATTGAGAACCTATCAATTTTTCTTGGCTAGTGAATCTACAACAACGTTTGCGGGGGTGCATTGTCGTGGAGAATGATTACTTCTGAAGACAGCAGGCTGGGTCGCTTGTTTTTGTTAGCCATCTTTTTTTTTGTGGACGGAATTCCCCGTCTCTCCAAATAGTAGGATGCGTGCTTAAAAGCCATGGATGACTTCTTTTGAGAAATGTGTGTATAATACTGTTGAGTAAATACAATTCTTTCTCTATGCTCGTATTTCCTTTTTCCTGACTTCTTACAACATCTATTTGATTCGAACGGGTTTCAGTTAAACACGCCTCATATCATGTCAGTGCGCTTTTTTCTTTGTTAAATACGATGTCCGTTCAAAAAGGACTGGACTTCTGACATCCTAGCTTTACTTATTGAAGTACAACATTATACATGGTTGGCTCCTTCAAAGTACTCCCTCTTGCTTGCAATGCACTGCTTCCATCGTTTCTGCCACTGTTAGAATCCTCCCTAAAATTACGAAGGAGGAAATCCTCCCTCGTATTTTTTTGGAATAGCGTGTAGCTAACTCTGCAGAATCTGTTCAATCTTATCTACATTTTGGAAATGATATCCCTTGAATGTGGTTTTCAACTTTGGAAAAAGAAAAAAAGTATGTGCGTTGTCGTGATGCAAACCCAGCTCTTGTTTTTCTATAGCTCAAGTGACTACATGCACTTTGGCAGCTGTAGATCGCCAAACGGATAAAGGTAAAATGATGCACCAAGTAACATGTCGTTACCAAAGGCTGCCACTAGGTGCCGCTATTTTCAGAAGCAAATTCGGTGCTAAAGTTAGTTCGCTATGGCAAAAGTGCGTTTAATTTTTTTTTAACAGATTCGTACATCAGTGTAATGTTAGAAGTGTCTTTTCCTATTAACAGATTTTAATTCAATTTATATAAAAATATCTTCCGTTCGAAATACTGTAAAATCTTTAGATGCAATTTTTATCTTGTATTTTAAATGATAAATTACTTTATATTTTTTAATTTTGTATTTTGTTACATTGTAATATTTCAAAATTATGGGCTAAAGTTTTCGAATTGTACTCCTCAGAAATTTCAGATTAAAAAGGGTATACCTATTTTCAGTGTTTGAGTGTATTATCTCTGGTGTATGTAAAAAAAATTCACTTAGTCAAAAGAAATTGATTCCAATTTTATTAAAGCTTAGAAATGGATGTAAGAATTTACGTTAACATATATAATTTTAAAAAAAGCTAGTAGGATATATTATAATGGTGTGATCTTACCGACGAAACGAAAAAATATTCTAAAATAATGTGTTGATATTCCTTATTTATACAATTTATTTTCCGAGATAGGAAGCGATTATACTGGATGTGAGCACTTTGCTACAGATAGCGAGCAATAAATTATTAATTACAGAATTTCTTTAATAATAATAATAATAATAATAATAATAATAATAATAATAAGATTAAACTTCATAGAGACTTATATAAAGACAGAAAGGCTTTATAAATACAGGGCTGACCAAAAAAAAACTCGCCACTGAAAATTTCTAAGTCCAATGTAAACGGACCACAAAGGGGTGAGCAAATTTACTAGTAGAAGGAAGAACGCTACCATTAATCTTAAAGCAGGCGTTAACGTTAAATGGAACGAGTCGATTTCTTTCTATAGAATATGTTTCTAGGACAATATACTATGTCGCTGTCATTTGCATTTACATTTTTTATAATTCTCCCCATATTTTACGCTTTTCTTCTAGTGCATTAATGCTTGATGGCGATCTAACTGAAGCTTCTTCTATTCGATTGGCCCATTGCACTGCCTTTATAAAAAACTTGCATGTTTATACAGGATGCGGCAGGTATTTGAGAACACGTGAGTATGACATAATAGTCAATACGTCATACTATTTAACAATTCCGAAACTAGACATAAACAAGGCAGATCTAAAGATAACCCAGCAAATGAAGCGACATGCTGTCATCGTCTCCTTGGCTGCAGGACACTCCGACTCGCCCGTTCGTTCGTGTTCAAAGTTCGGGGAGAACTGGACGCTGCCAGTGGTGATGTGCCAACCGTTTCACAGAGGAAACGACATTGTCGGCGCTCAGACCGTATCAGGACGTCGGAATTCATCCATTCTCTCCAAGCTGCAATCGATGAGGACCCTGGGAAGTTCATAAGGGCACTCGGGAGGGAGTTGCAGGTTAATGAGGTGACTATTGGACATGTGGTCCATGAAGACCTCCTTTACATGTCGTATGTGTTGCGGAGGGGACAGTTCATGTTCGAGACAACCAATAGGACTCTGATCCAAGTCATAAGTCCCACAGCATCCAAGCATGGATGACCACAAATGTTCACGGCCACATCCCTCCCAACATGTGCCCCCCCCCCCCAGCTCCCCTGATCTCAATCCTTTGGACTATTACGTCTGGGGGGTCGTTGAGAGGGAGTCGTCTAACAAGCATCGACACAACACCGTTAAAGCTCTCAGGCCAGCTATTGTGGAGGCAATGGCAGAAATCCAGAAGACCCACCTAATAGCTGCCTGCCAGCGGTTCCGACAGCATATAGAGGCTGTCATTGCGGCAGACGGTGGTTTTATTGAATAACAATATGTATTTTGTAGTCATTTTTACAATAATGTAAATTGTATTAAAGGATCTGTGGTATCTTAAGTGTCTGCTTCTTTTACCTGCGGACGTCGTTTTGTTCTCAAATACCTGTTGCACCTTGTATTCTAATATTTCATGTATTTCATATTAAATAAAGGTTTATTGTGAGTCCATAAGTTTTTCAATGATGTTTTCAAAAACATAACACTAGCTATTTCAGGATCGTTAAGGCCGCTAATTAAGGCATAAAATGAATCAGTATAGCCACATGACGAATAAGAAATAATTTAGTATACCAAGTTTAAAGAATTTAATTTCACAATCAAATGTTCATTACAAAGAACACAGTTGCAACATATCCTAAATATCATCATATGTATCTTAAATTACAAGTACTTATCTACTCACTAATATTTACAGTAATTCATCAATATTTAGAAATCAGTTGACAAAGAGACACATTATACAGGGTGGGCCGTAAGTCGCGCACGAAAGCATTTAAAACAATTCTGATAATAATAAACGTTATTTTATTAAAACCAAGCTTAACTAATGAACTAAGAAACACGTTGCTGGTACAATCACAAATGCTCAAAATGCTCGCCATTTGCTGATTTTACATTGTTTCACATCACACTTCACGTAATTCTTTGGTGCGCGACTTACGGCCCACCCTGTATTTCAACAAACTTTAAATAAATTAATTAAAAAGCATTCTCAATCCATTGTCCGAAATTTGTATCTCTCTATGCATACAGTGACGACCAAAAGAGACAAATGCGTAGGTGAGCATCAATCAAGAGACTGCCCCAAGATTAAAGGACGCGAACCCCCAAAGTGCATAAGATGTGGGAGACAGCACACTTCAAGCTACAAGAAATGTCTTAAATACCCCCGCGTTAAAAGGATGGTTAGTTCCAAAGTGGCAGCGGACATATCCTTTGCAGCTGCAGTTTCTAAACCGGAACAAAAATGCCTCAACATTAATGACTTACAAGATATGTTTAAACAAATTGGACGTATATGTCATCTGTTTACTGGTCTAGACAAACGTTACCCACAACTAATTGCAGTAAGGTTGCAAGACGTTAAACGGTGATTAACACATGTGAACTTTGATGTGTGATATGGAACGTTAGGAAGATTCCCCGCATGCGTGTAGAGTTTCACAAATATCTGATGAAGCAGGAAATCGACCTTACTTTCCTTTGTTAACCACACCTCACGCCAAGTTCAGACTTCAAGCTACCTGGTTATTGTGTATGCCGTAACGATCGTATGAATCCGAACTCTAGAAGATGTGCCTCTGGTGGTGCTACAATCATCATCAAGAAAGTGAGAATTAAACACAGAGACCTGCTCTCCAAGTCTTACACAGGAACGGAATCGGCATCCATCATCATCAATGACGTCTCCCTTGGTGAATTTCGTGTTGCTGTATAATTCGTCTAAATATATTCTCGACGTTAGCGAACTCGATGAACTCTTCGATGGCGACATTCCAGTTGTTGGCTGGCGACCTTAATGCCAAACACCCAAGCTGGAACTCCAGAACGCAGAACTAAAACGGTATGGTTCTGTACAGGGTTTATACAAGGTAAGGACTACTTACTACTGTGGTCATTCTCCTACCAGTGACGTTTTGGACATCTCGCTAATGAAGGATTTCTTCAAGCCATACAACATCTTCAAGATTGATGACCTTTTTCTGACTACGAGTCTGATGCTTTGAACTTTGACCATGTCAACATCAGTTTCAGAGAAGTCAAGCATCAGCAAGACTAGAAGCTCTTCAGAGAAATCCTCAAGGACCCTGAATGCCGTCTCGACGGGGTAAACGATGCGGATGACATCAATCAAAGTGTTGAACGCATCACCAGGCGTATAAATAGTGCCACTGAAGCTAGTGCTTCTCCAATAGAAAATAAACTTCCTCATCGTGTCGTGCACACTCCAGAAATCCAACTCCCGATTGCAGAAAGAAATAGAATCCGTAGCGCTATCGTGAAACTTGTTATAAAAATTTGAATATTTCTTTAACTGTCTCAGAAAATGCAAAGAATCATAAAGAATGGCTCCAGAAAAGACAAGGTGAAAAGACAATAATGCCATAAAAATCTCGAAGAACTTTATTGAGGACATCACGAATATCATAAGCGACTGCTTGAAGCTTTCCTATTTCTGGCTTATTGGAAACAATCTATTGTTATAAGTATTGTCAAGCAGGGACAAATCCAGCAATTCCCGCGAGCTACGACCTGCTCCCATCGATATCTAAAGTTCTGGAGAAACGATCCTCGCCACGTCCAAAGACCACTCTCTCACCAATGGTCTAGTTCGGAATGATCAGTTCGGTTTTTGTGACACACACTCATGTCAGATGCAGTTATGAGGCTCGTTGAAGATTTCAGCACCTCCCTGAACGTTTCCATTTATTGTGGCGTGGTTTTTCTCGATGTAAATAAAGCTTTATGACCAGCTGTGGCACGAGGGCTAATCTACAAGATTATTAGAGACGGGTTTCCTCCTGATTTGATTTAAATGGTGAGATCTTTTCTTACCAACAGGTTCTCTCAAGACTCAAGATAAAGTTGGCGACAATCTATACACCCCCCGTAAGGTAAAGGCCGGTTTTCGAAAAGATTCTGTCCTTGGGCACGTTCTGTTTAATTATTTCGTGGTCGATTTCCCAAAACTTGAAAAGTGTAATTTATACATGATCAGACAAAAGTCTGCCCCCCCCCCCCCCGGCGCGTTTCAAAAGGAATAAATCTGTTGCAGGTAACCTATAGGAACTTAGGCAGTGGCTAAACAATGGTGGTGTCAAATTTGCATTTGATCTCGGAATTTTGCACATTGCAATTTGTAACTTTGTAACCGTTATAGGTAGAGAAAATTTTCCAATTTTACAGTTGTAGAGTTCAAAACGCGAATTTTAACAAAAAAAAAAGGATTTTAACGCGGATTTTAAAATAAGCGTAAAATAGACCCACTAAAACAAAATGAAATTTCAGTGCTCAAGCTACATGGAATGTGCTCAATGTCATATCCTTCTGCAGCAATGCATAACTGTGCACGGTATTTCACAGAACCATCACATTTAACATCATGATAGGTGTTATATCTGCAGCGTTCTCCCCAGAAAATTTTATCAGCTGGGTGGAAAGATAAAGTAGCCGGGCGGACAAAAATTGAAAACAAATAAAATATTATGCAGTGGTGCGCAGTTTTTCGTGTATTCAGCCGGGCGGTCACCAAAATCTGCCGGGCGCCGCGCCCGTTAAAAAGGGCCTGGGGAGAACCCTGTATCTGTATAAGCCTGCTGAATTTATTGCTTCAAATCATTTACTGATGCTGGTATTGTGCCATACACTTTGTTCTTGATATATCCCCAAAGGAAAAAATCAGGTTGTATCATATCGGGTCAACGTGGCGGCTGAGGAAGTGAACCTCCTTGACCAATTCATCCATGTGGAAACATGTCATCTTGTCGTTGAAGTGCAATGGCTGCAAAATGTGGAGCTGCTCCATCATGCTGGAACCATATGCTGTGGTACTGCACTAAAGGCAAGTTGTCTACAAAGTCTGATACGAAGCCATCTAAAATCATTTCTGTGTAACTTACTACTGTAAGGCAACCATTGTAGAAAACAGATCCCACCAATATGCAAGTACATTGTCCACACAACAGAATGTAGCTTGAGCACGAAAATTTCATTTTGTTGTATTGGGTTTGTTTTTACGCTTATTTTTAATCTTTTTTGGTAAAATCAGCTTTTTGAGCTCTATAACTGTACAATTGGAAAGTTTTCTATACCTATAACAGATACAAAGTAAAAAATTGCAAGGTGCAAATTTCAAGGTCAAAGGTCAAATTTGACACCATCTCTACCTAACTTCCTAGATTTGAATAGCTCCACTCGTTCTGAAATTGTATGAGGGGGGAATAGGCTTTTGACTCACACAGTATATCTATGCTGATGATACTGCCATCATGACATGGGCGCACCAACTGTCTCACGTTATCATTCGTCTGCAGAACGCCTTGAATAAATTTGAAGATTGGTTTAATTGCTGGAAGATAAATCTTAACGTCGGAAAATGCCATGTACATCAACAAAAAGCTTTAGCGTTCCCGAGATTCTTTTGTTCTATTCAAAGAGAAATTCGAATGGGCGTCTATCAAGTACCTTATTGTTATCATCCACGCAAGACTCCTGGAACCGTCACGTGACTTACACGCTGAACACAGCGAAGACGGTTAAGTGCAGCCACGGTATTTTCCTGGGTCGAAACAATGCCCTCAGCATGGGTAATAAGCTCCTGCTCTACAAGATGATGATTCGGAGCATTTTCCCTTATGGTATACCTGCGTGGGCGACTATAAGTAAAACTGTCAATGTCCGTTCAGAGGCACCATAAAACAAGGTATTTCTATTCTGTGGTAACGGCCGTGACATCAAAAATTAATGCTCCTAAGATCGGAGTAAAATACAAGTGGCAGGCAGAGAAGCCGCGAGAAGACTTCCTCTCACCCGAGAAAAGAAAATAGTTCGTTCTGGAAGTGCGAGGACGAGGAAAAAGAGAAAGTAGCGAGGCAGTTGTGATCATGGGGGTGAAACTGATAGCTTTTTCTGTATTTCAATATGGCGGCCTGTCTAGTCCTGTTTTACATATGCGGAGCTGAAGGAGAGCTGTAAAATCATAAAAAAGGTTCTTTTAATTTATTTTGTAAGTAAACAATGATTGTCGTGACTTGTATGTTATTTAATTACTAAATTCATATTAATTTAAGTATTGGCAACTCTATTCTTTACAATTGTCAAGAAAGTAACAGTTCCTGCCGATAGGTCCTTCCCGCCGTTTCGGCTTGTAGTACGCAGGATAATTCCAGCAAGCGATAATATGAGTAGAAAGAGAAAAGACATTCGGTGACTTCTGACGCAGAACTTTATGGTCATGAAGGATATCGCAGTCAGCACAAACATGGGATGGGGTTTGGCTAGCTGGGGGGGATGATCCTCAGGCTGAAAATTGAAAAGAACGTCTGACGGACGGACGACCCAAAAGGACGATATTGGATTCGTTAACAGATTTCTTTCTTCCCTGACAAGGTAAGCAACGATATTTAAGCCTTCATTTGTCATTTTGGAGTTGATAGAAGGGTGTCCTCATTTCAGTTTCAGTGACAACCCAAAACGATTCGTTGCCACTTGGGGCAATCTTTGCCCGCACGAAAGGCGGATTTCATAATAATGAATGACATCGCAGTTTTTCCTGGTATGGACGCTGATCTCACGGTTCAGAAAAAAAAACAAGCTGACATCAAAATAATGATGGACATTGCAGTTCTTCATCGCATGGACATCAGATGATTCATCCGTTGCCTGGGTTCCGTTCTCCCCGGGAGGCACCGGGTGACTCCAAATGACTGACCCAAGAAATTCCCACAGTAATTAAATAAGTTTGATTTAATAAACTCCAGTGTCAACTAATTCATGCACTGTGGTGCTCGCAAGGATTGCTTTCAAAGTGTAACAATGCTGCAGCGCGCACCCTAAGGTGAACGCTTAATCACACGCCATGATTTAAACAAAAGCATATAAGGCTGAACTAAGAGTTAAAAGTGCAACAGAGGCCTGGGGTACTATCCCTCAGGTCCTCACTCAACCAAACTCTTTTAAGTGAACTTAATAGACATTGAGATGGACGCCTCGTGTGACTTAGTGTTCGATATTTCTTCAATAGTTGGTCCGGCAGGCAATGCCTAATATGCCGGCCCCACATTCGTAATAAGTAGAAAAAATTTTCCGCAGGTGCCTTTAATCTACTCTATGCAAGCCATCGCAAAAATAGCAACCACACAAAAAACTAGTGAGCTGCCTCATTCAACTACAGAATTAAACATGTTCTAAGATTATATGTAATGCTTCTAATTAAATGATACGTTCAAATTATTAACTATAAGTAAATAAGAACTTCGTCGGATGAAAGGTCAAGTGCTTATTTTGGGTGGCTAAGTGACCTTCATATAAAAATCATAGGGAACACTAGAAATCAAGTATTTCAAAGAGTGCAATAAATAAATCAACTTTTACTCTTGACCTCTCGCTAGTGCGGTTGTTAAAGAAACGGTTCCACAAAGGAGTGGCTTTTCAAAAGACAGAAATACAAGGAAAAATTCGTTCAAAACCAACGTTTATTATAACTTTTTTTTGTTTTAATATCTAACTCACACTTCTGCAACGCATATCACCTATAAAATTTTTTTTCTAACTGTCACTCACTCCTTCGAACAAAAGGTGAGGGGCTAATCCATACCCATCACGGAGAGATATGATCTAGATAAATAATCCACTCTATTCAATTTCTTAATATTTATCAAACATAACTGGCATTCGACGAATAGGGGTTTATTTAAACAACCAAATGTATATGCACATAATCCATGCCTTAGGATTACTTAACTTAACATTATTAAACATTTTTTCAACTGCAATGCTCGACTTATAAATTAATTTCAAAATTTTATTTCTAGATGTTCTGTATCTCATAGTTCCAGAACAATTAATCAATAGATAAATACTATCCCAATATACGTTCACAAGTAATTTCCTTTCCCTGTCCATCCATTTATTACGTTTGTTCTTATGCACTACGTTTACATGCACGTTTCGACTTGAGTTAATCCAAAATTGCCTCGCGTTTACATGCATCTAACTCGATCCGGATCGAATCCGATAAGATGCCCTGTGGGTAAAGCTCTTGATTAGGAAAGTATGACAGACTTTTTCATCTGCTACAGAATCCGCCATTGTTGGCTCAGTCACTTGAATTACGCTTCCTCTAAAATACGGCTAAAATGCAATTTTTTAAAATTTTCTCATTATTATCGTCTGGAAATATAATTGACAATCAAAAAATTTTGTAATTATTGATTTTTTCTTTAAATTTTGTTTTCAATTAAAATTTTCTATATATAAATAATAAGGTTGAGGTTATTTATAATGTTAACTATAATGTTCTTTATATATCAAGTTTTTGATTTATTTACCCCACTATAATAATCCTTAATAACTTTTAAAATGCATTTGCATGTTTAAGTTTTTTATACTTATTTTTACCAAAATTTAAATTTATACATTCTTATCAAAACATAATTTTAATAGAATTTATCAAATTAAGTTTTAGATTTATATCAAAAACTTCAATTTAATAGTTTATTTTAATTTTATTAAATTATAAAAATTATCAAATTACAATTATAATAATTATAAATAATTATCAAATTATAATTTAATAAAATAGAAATTTCTTAAATTGAAATTTTTGATATAAATATAATATTTAATTTCATAATTATAATTTGATAAAAAATTATTAAATTAAATTTTGATAAAAAAATATATATAAAACTCCAATTTGAAAAACAATTTGAAAATTTTTAATTAGGAAAAATGACATTTTGATAAAAAAGTTCGCAAAAAAACTTAAACATGCAATGTATTTTAAAATTTATTCATTTATTTATTTATAGATATTTATTGTGTTGAGGTATAAATCAACCAAGAAGTTATTTTAGTTAAAATTTTCTATAGTTTTTCTTTCAACCAAACAGCAAATTTATACTCGACCCGGATCGGGTTGTTTATATGCACATTATTGGATTGACCTCTTTCCTGAGGCATGCTTCCCTGGTTTCAAACCAACTCTTTCGACTGGATTGAACTCGATCCGGATCGGGGTGTTGAAGCCTGTTTACATGCCACTTTTTCCAGGATTGACTTGAAACTATAGTCTTTCGATCCGGATCGAGAGTGTGCATGTAAACGCAGTGATGGTATAACTAAAGAAAACTCGTCTCCTCGCATTGACTGGAGAACAGGGGGGGCGCCGGGGGCGAGGGGGGGAAGGGTGCACATTGACCCTCGCTATAACACAACATCTCCCGATCCTGGTCTCCTCCTCGCTCACAACAAAATAAACTTCGCTGCTTTAATTTATACGTTTAATGCTTCCACAATTTCATTGCTGGGTGTTCAAAGGTTTACGGCCGATAAGGTATTCCAATCTACGCCTGACAATTTTTTTTAAAATAGCCGAAATATGTTTAAGCAACTTGGAAAGACGTTTTTTGTCAATCCCGAGGCCCTCAAACGGCATACAATTTTCTGAAGCCTCCGTGCTCCTAAAACACGGTAAATGGTGTCACTAGCCCGTAAATGATTCAAAAGAGAGAGAATTCTCTTTTCTTGTTTTGACTCGGAAAATAAACTTTAGATTACACTCCACTGAAAATTTGTGAGACAAAAAATATAAATTCATATAACGCAAACGACATGTTCTCCGCCAGAACATTAACCTGGAGATTGAAAACTGATTAATCACTATCTCAATGGGGTTAATTGTAATAGATCTCTAATAATGGTGCGCCTCTGACTCGGGCAGATCTGAGTCAGGTAAACAATCATCAGTAGAACAACAAAAGAATAAAATTGCTCATCTCTTTCCTCCTGGACCAAGGTAAAATTGCAAATCAGCGTTTCGCTTAATTTGCTCAAAGGCATTCGCTCAAGAGGAATAGGCAGTTTTGTTGCTACTATCTCAAAAAAGGTTTCAATGCTGCTTAATTCAAGTTACGTCTCATCCCAGCGAAAAGATTAAAATTCAAAATCCGTTCTTAATCATGAAAAAATTGCAAAGCCCTTCCTTGGGCAAGAGCATACTTTAGATAGCTTGGCTCCTCGGAAATCCATCCCCATTAATTATACGCTGACTGAGAAAAAATACTCTCTGCGGAACTGATAATCGCTCGTTCAAAAATCTCTATTACTTATAATGCCATGAAATTTTCTCCATTCTCCACCTTCAATAGTGCAGATTGGCTTTACTAGTGCTGTTTCTCTGGCTAATACGGCAAAAAAAAATTAAAATATAGGTCCCACTGGCACTCTCAACTGAAACAACAGTTGGAAAAACAAGAATAAGTTCGAAGTTCGAGAAAAAACAAGTTCAAACAACAAATGGAATTGTCCGCAGGGCGGATAACTGAAAAGTGTAACGGCATCCACGTTTCACGTGGAGACAAAATGTTAGATAATCAATACTCAGTGAGCAAACACTCTAGCTCAGCGTCCGCATAAGTCCCTTCACGACCTGAAAGAAATTGGTTATGCTCGCGTTGTTTATATGGGCTTCATTGTCTCTCAGGTTCAGCTTTCCCAGGAGTTCGCAACTAGCTCTGGCTCCATTCTTTGAGGCTTGGGCCTCCCTGATCGATTCCACAGTGCACTCAGGCTGTGATGCCACGGCTGCTGGCTCTTCTCTTACAGTGCCTTATGTTCGGACTGCCTCCATCGATCCCTGGTCTTGGGGCAGACCTGTACCCACGATTGATCCGGCAATGGTCCTTTGCAATGAATACGGCGGGCATAGAGGCTGTGCTGCTGGTGGCATCTCTGCGTGAGCAGGTGGTTCTAGTGGCGGCTGCTCTGGCGCTGGACCCTCGCGTGCTGGCTCTGACTGTACAGGCAGACTCGCGTCTCACCTCTCTGTCACATTCGCGGGCTTACGCACAATAAAATCCTCCTCGGTATACCAGTTTGTCCGAGCGGCTGGGGGAGCCTCTGGCTTGGGCTTCTCGTGCGCTAAGTCCTTGCGCGCAGGCCGTGGAGCGGGCGGATTTATTTCGTGCCTCTCCATTGCCTTCAGTAAACGGTTCTCTAGCTCAGCTATTTGCCCTGTCAAGTCATCGTTCCTTTGAACGGATTTCAACACTGCATCAGATAGTTTCGCCTTTTCCTCCTGCCTAAATTCTTCAAACCTCTTTTCCAAATTTTTCAGATCCTGCCCGAATCTACGGTGGATATAGGCAGTCTGCCTCTCGGTCACCACCTTCAACTCCTGGATCATCTGTTCCACCTTCTCCGCATCCCACATGGGCTGAGCTGAAGGTTAGGTTAGGTGAGGTTAGATTGGGTGAGGGGGTTTTTATACCTCACAAACTCGAGAGGGAGCAGCTACTCTTGCTTTCGGCATGGCAGGGCATTGCTCTTGCGTGGATCGTCTACTTCTTAGGAGGATTTTCTGTTCGTTTCAGCGGGACTTCTCAGATGAGAGGGGCAAAACTAACTGTGAATTTAAGGGTCGATTGGCATAGCTAACACGGGGTCGCCATGACAAAACTAACGTTAAAGCAACCTCGATTTCGAGCAAAAGTAAAAGTGAATTTTTTGCATCATAACTAGAAGTAAGAATTAAACTAAAAGTTTTAATTTAGATGTTCCCTCTACGCAGGTAGCCCGTGACCGGGCATCGGAAGCAATGATTTCTGCAGCCAGCCGGGCAACAAAAGACCCAGCAAATTACTTACGTTTGGTACTAGCCTGCGCAGAGGGCAGGAATTAGAAGAAGGCCGCCAGGGATCTTGACGGTGCAAAAGCCAAGAGAACTCTCCCTGATCAAGAAACTCAAAGTTTTCTCGTCCAATCCGAGACGGAACCCACCGACCAATCAGTGTTCAATTGATGATGTCACAAACGAGAAATCCGAGAGGCCCAAAGGCCTGGTGAGCTGAATGTCCACCCTCACATCTGGGTTCTTTGTTCAAGGCACCAATAAGGCACACAACCACCTGCAAGAAATCTAGAAAGTTCTAGATGTGGATGCCAAAGGGCAATAAGCTTGTCATCTAAGGTTGAAAATTGTCGTGGGATGGATGGAGCTTTCTATTCTTAGCGCACCCATCCTGCCCAACCACATGGACTGACCCTTTTTCAATAGCGGCCATGCAATATCAAAGTCACTGATCTGCCAAGGAGGGGGGGGGGCGAACGCTACAACTCAAAGTAGCACGTGTTGAATTGAGAGAGGAATCGAGAATTAGTCATGGCTCGAATCTCAGGGCAATAAACAAACTCAGCAATCAACTCCCATCTCTCAAAGAAAGAGATTTATTTTAAAATTCCCAAATTTCAGAACAAGAGAACTAAATATCCCGATTTAGAATTCGACAATTAATAACAAAACTGCTTTCTTCTTCAGCTTATTTTGCTGTTCAAAAATAACAGAGACGATCAGTCTCTTAACAAAGATTCAAAGCACAAACAAACTCATAATTCAGAAAAGATCATATAATTATATAAACGTGTAAACTCCGGTCCTTTACACTCCAAACTAATCTAATTTCAACAACAGAATTAATTTGACTTACTTTAATTTGTTTTTATTGAAAAAGTGATAAGCAAAATAAGTGACAAAAGCCATTAGAATGCAACTTTTAGACTTAAAGATATACATTTAGATACTCTGTATATTTTAATGATAAAATTACATTGAAGTCAATGATGTTGACAAAAAATTAAGAAACTTCAGACTTCAACAAGATAATATAACAAAAAAGAAAACTCCTAAAAAACTGATAGTTGATTACCGTATTTACTCGAATCTAAGGCGCACTTTTTGCTGATATTTTTTAATAAAAATATATACATATTGCTCAAAAACATGTTGATTTTGATTTTTGAATAAAGTTATAAAGTTGATTCTGGTGCAGGAATAATTTTTTTTTTCAAAAATGGTCTCAAAAATCAGCATGCACCTTACTTTGAAGGCGCCTTAGAATCAAGTATATATGGTATAATTAATTTACATTTCATTTTAAACTCCATGGGAAACGAATTACTATTTAATTTGAATTCATATTAAAGTACTCAGTTTCTTTATAATGTGAGGGATTAAAAGATAACTCTTCATTTTTTATTTAATGTAATGAACATAAGAAATTGACATTTTTTTTAATTATACAGTTAAACAAATATCACGAGTAAAAGCTTTTATTTTCTTTATAAACATACAAAAATTCTGAATACACTTTTACAAAAGATATGTTAAGTCAAAAATTAACTTTTTATTTAATAATATCTAAGAAACGGGTCACTTTGAAAATTTATTAGATAAGCAAACATGTCTTAAATGTTTTTATTTTCATTGTATACAAACTTACAATTAATTTTTTTTATTGAAATTAAAATGAAGAACGAAAAATAAATTTAATAATGAAATATATTCGAAAAGCGCCTATTTCTCAATGCTCTTCCTATGCTAAGTTAATCCACCAAGCAAGTTACTCAGGCGAACATCTATTTTTCCTCCGTAGAAAAAAAATTTTTTTTCACGCCGATAGATTACATGTCATTCATTTCAAGCTTCCATCTGATATTGGCGGTTTCCGTTAATTACAGACCGAGAAATAATTAAAAATCTAAAAAAAAGTCGTAGGATGCTAAATAGAAACGCAGGTTAAACAGCCAGCAGATTCCACCCATCAGTCGGAGGGCACCACAGTCTGCTCACTACCATCGCTTAGCAAAGCTGTCCATTCTGTGTTATTCTGTGGTTTAACCATGAGAAGATCTAAAGATTTTTATTTTTTGCATCTGAAATTCATTTATACAGCTCTACAAAATTTTTTTCTTAAGTGATGGTTTAATTAAAACATATGCTTTGTGGTATTTTTTATTTATTTATGTATTTTTGAATTTATCATGGTTACAAAAGCATATGTAATACAATTGAAATAGCTGGTTTTCTGCTTGTTTATAGTGATAGAAGGACACTGTGATGAAATTTGGCAATCGCTCACGCAGCATGCTCAGGCCTTGTTAATCTCGAAGGCCTCAGATAAATAGAGCGTGTTTAATTTTTGTGCCACCACGTTTTGCCGGTTCGCAAGATTTTGGATATACCCACTTTGCAAAGGTAGTCTGTAGAATTCCGGCTTTTAGTGACAACTCGCCGTTGACTCATGGGAATAGGTTTATTTGAAATAAATCTTTGTTATATTTGTATATAAACCTTTTAAACTAGCATTTTAAACCGAAATAAAGAAAATAAAAGTGAAGTATAAAAGATAAATAGAAAAATCCAATAATTTTTAGTCTTTCATTTGAATCTATTTGTCTAAGCTAATCGGTCTTATTCTTGGAACTTTTATGATATCACATAAGCAACAAATATGATAAGAGATGGCATTATAAAAGTTCCAAAGCGATCGTCACGTGATGACATCTTATATTTCATCTTAAAATGAAATATTATTCAATTTATTTTCATTTAATTTATATAGTTCACTTTTATTTTCTTTATTTCGGTTTAAAATATAAATTATTATACAAATATACCAAAGAATTACTTCAAATAAACTTATTCCCATGATTCAATGGCGAGTTGTCACTAAAAGCCAGACTTCTGCAGACTACCTTCGGAAAGTGGGTAAATCCAAAATCTTGCGCACCGGCGAAACCTGGCCGTGCAAAAACTAAACACGCTCCATTTGTCATGACTCGTTAAGTGCAAATTTTAATGACAGCAACTGTACATGTGACAGAAGTAAGGGGATACATTTATGATAGCAGAAACGTAAAAAGATTTGGCCTCCCGCCCAGCAATATACACTGAGTTAGCAAAACTAATGGGATAGTTACTTAATATCTGGTCGGGCCACCTCTGGCCCTGTGGAGTGCAGCAATACGGCGTGGTAGTGAGTCTGCAAGTCCCTGGTACACTTCTGGAAGCAGTTGACACCAGATAGTCTGCAGAGCCGAAGATGGTTGCTGCCCGTTCGTGGGCGGATGATCCAGTGCCCGGAGCCTGACTTCAACAGCATCCCAGATATGCTCGATGGGATTCATGTCAGGGCTCCGGGCTGGCCAGCTCAGTCGTTGGACCTCTCCTGCATGCTCCTCGAACCATTCGCGGACGACATAGGAGCAATGTGGTGGAGCATTGTCATCTTGAAAGACTCCTACGTCGTCAGGGTGTTGAAATGTGAAAAACGGGTGCAGATGGTCTCCGATGAGTTGATGATACCGTGGACCATTCAACGTTTGGTCCAGGATAACCAGAGGGCCCATTCCAAACCAGGAAAATGCACCCCAGACCATCACAGACGCCCCACTTCCCTGCACCACCTGCTGTTGGCATGCGGGATCCATCGTTTAGTGAGGTCTGCGTCACACACGGTGCCTCCCATCAGCGTGGTACAGTTGATATCGTGACTCATCTGACCATATGACGTTACGCCACTGTTGCAGAGTCCAGCCAAGATGGTTGGTGGGAAATGCACGCCAGAGTGTCCGATGACGCCGGGTAAGCATTGGCACCCGTGTAGGGCGACGGCTGCCAAACCCGAGGGCATGCAGATTCCGACGGATTGTCCACCGAGAGACGTTTCTAATGCGGCCAGTATTGAACTGGTCTGTGATTTGCTGCACTGTTGCGCTCCTGTCTCTCTGAATCATTCGTCCCAGGTGTCGCCGGTCACGATCATTCAGGGCAGCTGGACGCCCAGTATGGTGCCTGTTGTGGACTGTGATGCCTTCATCCAGCCATTCCCGATACACCCCGGAGACAGTTGAGCGGGGAAAGCCAAATTCCTGCACCACTGCCGAAATGGAACATCCCATGCGTCGGGCACCTACTATCATACCCCGTTCAAAAGACGTCAACTCGCGACGACGTGCCATTTCTGATTAATCACTTATCCAAGCTCTTCCCACAACGTCTAATGGTCCATTCCCAGAATCTGTTACCCCTGTGAATTCGTGAGCCATGCCCATCAATCAATGTGCTTGCTATCCCATGAGTTTTGCTAACTCAGTGTAAAAGCAAGTGTTAATAGTGCTACTAATAGTGTGGAAAGTTCTTTTTGCGTGACCCCACCCAAGTTATTGGAGCTTTTGCTCTCGGGATTTCGAGCACTGCGTGAACTTTATTTCCCCTTATGTATGAACTATAGTGGTTTATTAAATAACTATAAAGCAAGTGGTTACATTTATTAGCAGACAAATATATAAAAATGGCTGCAGTGTACTCCAAGAAGTTGCTTACAAGCTTGGGAACATGATGTATTTTAGAGGGCCTATCGATCCCCACATCAAATGATTTAAAGACTTTATGGTTGCTTTCAAGATTATGGACCCGTAATTAATCATTAAATATTTTATATTAACCTTATATAAATTTATTCTTTGCCAATGTATTAATGAGATTGTATCATTTCTTATATATATATATATTTTGATAATTTTTGTTGATAATTAAATTTATCTACTTAATAATTTGCAACTTTATATATATTTTATATTCATTAAATTAGACTATCCTTCACTTCAATAAACTTAACCCATATTTATTATTTATTATCTAATTTTTTTATTTATTTTTTTTAAATTTTTATTCTGTATTCATTCTGCTACATCACGTTTGTAATTTGAATGTTGGAGCCCCTAAGACCTAACTTGTCGGTGTAATACCATATTGGTCTTAGACGAGCTCCGATGTACTATACTTAACTAATAAATAAATAAATAAATAAATAAATAAACTCTGCCTTACCATATTAAGCTTCTTCTGAGTGACTTTAAGGAAGCTCCCATAGAAGAGGTCTATCAGGAGACAAGTCGGTGTATGCAGCAAAAAGCAATTACAGCTCAAATAAACAAAATCATGTAAGTAAAAACGAGCACACATCAGAGTAGTACATTGCTGGCGAATATAGCAAGGCAAGACAAGAAAACAAGTAATTAATTTAAATTTAAAATGAGTTTAGTCTCCTTATAATGGGGAAAATCGTGAAATAATAAGAACAAAAATTAAAATAAAAGTCACCAATCTTGAAGAAACTTGGGAGATGAAAGAAAACTCAAGGATGTAGTCTATTGAAGATGTTGTTGATGGTAGAAATAAAACCAGTCTATTGAGGATGTAGATGAAGTTCTTGTGCAGATAATGTTGATAGGGGAAAACGATAATCTTGAAGTACAGATGAAATTTTGAAGGGTTTTATTATCTGCACAAGAACTTCATCTACATCCTCAATAGACTGGTTTTATTTCTACCATCAACAACATCTTCAATAGACTATATCCTTGAGTTTTCTTTCATCTCCCAAGTTTCTTCAAGATTGGTGACTTTAATTTTAATTTTTGTTTTTATTATTTCACGATTTTCCCCATTATAAGGAGACTAAACTCATTTTAAATTTAAATTAATCATTTAAACTGCTTAAATCAATAAAACAAGTAATGTTACAGAATGTGTTATTGCGTCCTCATGTTAGGCAAAAAAGTACAGTGGGAGCTACATAATGTGCCTTCGCAGGTTCATTCTTTAGATGTTGTGTCCAACTCTTCAGATGAAAGTATTAAAATAGGGCAACAATGCTGCAAAATTTTGAAACATGTGTTAATAACGTCAAATTAAAGGAACAGAGTTTATCAGAAAATGAGTGGCTTGGTAACAACGAAATTTTGTAATAATGTGGATGGCATGCGATAGTGAATTATAAAGTGGTTTTGATAGTGAAATGAATATGCAGTCGTTTTTTGCAAAGTACGAATGCAATGGATACTTTGGGAACTTCAGAGATGTTACAGGAGATGAACAATAATGTGAACTAGCCCTTACAGGAGATATGCGATAGTTCAGTTAGATAGTCAAATTCATATTATTTGGATAATACAATTCCAAGGGCTAACCTTAATTTTAACTCATGGGGTAACAAGGATTTCTTGGCTACAAAAGAGTCTACACATGTCATTATTAATTCTAGCCTATCAGATAATAGTCATTTTTCATTAGATTCTCCAAGTGAAGTGAAAATGGACGAATCATTAATTAAGCTGGACCATTCACAATTATTCTCCAAGATTGTATCCAAAGAGTTTGGTTGCCAGGCAACAGCACAAGAGCATTTAGTCTTTTACGAGTTTTTAGTCAAGACGCTATTACAGGTCAAAGGGACGCTTTCAACAATACAGGAATTGATAAAAAATAGCCAAAGCGAAGACATATAAGGCCTGCAAAGAATAGAGGCTGATTACTCAACTTGTGGTCATAAGCATAATCAAATAGCTCATTCGAGAAAACGTAATGGGCAAGCACAGAAAAGGTCGGCTCAAATAGATAGACGTCAGTTTGAGAAAGAAAAGAGCGCAAAAAAAGAAAGGTAAAGATTTCCAAAGGCATGAGTGAGTCAAGGTGTTGCATACCAGGGGTCTCTCCAATAAAGTCGGTTTAACACATGAAGGACCCTCAGAAGTCATGGTCCAATAATGTGCAAGTTTTACATATGAAACCAAGAAGCAACAGTTGTAGAAGGCATGTCAACGTCCGTCCAATAATGTGCCTAATTGGAAACAAAGCAAGTATTCCCAGAACAGTACACTAAGTCATGATCAATCCAGTCAATTACATGATGCATTAAAAATAAAGGTTCAAGAGCGTATGCATCGCCAATAAAAGGACATAACCCACGAAATGGCGCTAAACCAAGGTATTTTCAAAATGATGAGGTAGACGACAAAAGCGAAGAAAGGCTAGGACAGAGCTTCAAGCTCAATGTAAATATAGAGGCTATATGTTATCCAAAGTGAGCAAATGTAAAGATGTTGTGCCAGTGAATTATATATCCTTGCAAAATCTTCGTCAGTAAAGCGATCTTTCTCGACAGCAAGAATTTGCGTCGTATCACAGGGGTTATTGTAAGCACAAATATAAAAATGACAAGAACTCTGAGGGACAGCAGGCAAGGCTGCAATCAAGGCCGGAGAGGGTGTCACAGTCAGCTCAGAGGCACTATAAAACCAAGTACTTTTATTCTGCGAGAAAGGCCGTGACATCAGGAATTAATGATTTTAAAATCGGAACGAAATACAAATTGCAGGCAGGGAAGCCGCGAGAAGACTTCCTCTCACCCGAGAAAAGAAAATAGTTAATTGAGAAAGTGCGAGGACGAGGAAAAAGAGGAAATAGATGAGGCAGTTGTGATCTCGGCATCGACTAAGAATGGACCTCGGAAAAGAAGGTAAAGAGGCTCTATTAAATGAACAAGATGTTCTTAATTAAACTGTGAGGAAGCGAAATAGTAGAGACGATTACGGATTTGCAGACCTGGTAATGAAACTTCTACTGCTAGGCAAACCAACGTCACAATGTGATATTACATTCACCCTTGAGTCAATTGGGGTATTTTCAAATTTCTGCAATTGAATTTCGCTCCACAATTAACTTAAATTCTACAGGGTTATCGAGTTTATGTAATACATGTTATGGGATTTTCCACTTGGAATTTCTGCATATTTCAAAGAAGTTATCGGAATTATTGAATCAACCATATCATATTAATTTAAGGATTTACGTCGAGAATTGACCTAAATCAAACAGGTGAGCTATTGCGCTCTAGGAAATTTATTATTAATTAAAGTTCTTCCAAGATAAATTTTTATTTGGCGAGTGTTATTGAGCAAGCGAAAAGCTATTGCACTTATTTGTAATATATTCCAATATTGATATATGTGGCAAATAATAATTTAAATTAACAATTATCGGAATTCCCCTAGTAATGTAATTTATTGGAATGTAATTTATTGGAATGTAATTTATTGGAATGTAATTTATCGGAATGTAATTTATTGGAATGTAATTTATCGGAATGTAATTTATTGGAAGTGTTAAAGTGCATTAATGCATAATTGCAATTGTGTGATAAAAGAGCTATTGCACTTTTAATTTGATAGACGCACTGTATTATATATTTAAGCGAAAATCCTTGTGCGCTTTGTGCCAATATATATATTTTACTTTGGGCTCATCTTGTGGACATTAAGTGATTAAATTGCCGTACTTTTTCTGCTAAAAATTCAAATAATGAATGTTAGCGCTGGTGCTTAAGTAATTTATTGATGCACGCAATCTAACATTGTGGATAATTGTTGAATGCTATAAAAATTGACTGATAGCAGTGCATCATTAATTTAGCGTCAAAGAGTGAAGTCTAGCAAAATGTAATTTGGATTATATATAAAGGGTGTCCATAAAATGTCTCACATCTTATCTGCATATTACAAATAAACTAATAAAAATTAACAGAAACAGATTTCAATATATGAAACTGTAGCTGAAAAAGTTTTATTAAACCAAATTAGTAGACCTTAACGCGTACTTCTTGGGTCATACAGGAGGATATCCAGCCAATAATCAATTTCTTGCCATAATATAACTGGAGAACTTCTTGTCCGCAAAAAATGTTTATTGTGCATATAAGTATTTCAATCTCCTTGAGATCATTATTCTACGCAAGTAAAATGGTGAATTCGACAATCGACATTCGAACAGTGTAGTGTATCGGTATTCGTGTGGAACTTGAAGCATACCTTCCATAATCTCACCCTTCATAATCGTATTCCAAAGGAAATACACTGAACTAGAACAGAAGCCTGATATACTCACAACTGACATCCAAAGTATGAAAGCAGAAAAATTGCCTCCTCTTGGTGGAGGGAAATTTGATTGACAATTGTCTGAACTAGGAGTATATCACAAAGTAAGCCACAAAAAAACGAAAAACTTATAAAACACAGTAATCTGGGAAGATGACATTTTCAATGTCATCAAAATTGACATCAAGTATATGTAGAGTTTTTCTATGTAGAGAATGTTTTAGTATGCCAGAGACTAGTTCATTATCATGATTTACCATAATAGGCAGCACGTTTTTCATGAGCTCTTGAACATATTTCCCAACATGGGTCATATTGAAATCATTATGAATGGAGTAATTGCGAGCAATTCTCCTATCTAATTATGCAATAGCCCTTAGGTTAATGTTCTGGAAAGTCTGGAGTTCCTTCCATCTTGCCTTGCAAATTGTAGCCCAGACGGGCATGCCATATAGGAAGATGACACGAACAATCATTTTGTATAACAGTAGTTTGTTATCAACACTGTTGGCACTGTTATGACCCAACAAAGCAGCTAAGCTAAACTTTGCTTTTTTGGCCTTGTTCATCGCATAAATCACATGCATATTCCGTGATAGTTTTGAATCAATAACAACGCCAAAATATATCTATAATTATCAAGCCACTCCAAGTATTTGCCATATAACTTTAGGGAATCAAGATTTCTCTTTTTCTTCTTAGTGATAAACATCGCTTTGCATTTGTCGACATTCAGTTTTAATCGCCACATGCTAAACCAGATTTCACATTCTTTAAGAGCTTTCTTCAAACGTGATACAGCAACACTAGGCTGGCGTGCCTATGTCAGTATAGCAGCATTATCCGCATAAAAATATAGCTTACAGTAAGAGATTTCAGGGAAATCACGTATATAATAATTGAACAGAACTGGCCCCAGCACTGATATTTGTGGGACATCACCATTTATCTCACAGGTATTAGATAATTCATCTCCAACTCTGACCTGAAAAGACCTGTTGGACAGAAACGAGTGAACTAGACAAATTAAATCGTGTGGGAAGCCATCAGTTATCATTTTATAAATAAGGCCTTCATGCCAGACCTGATCAAAGGCTTTATGAACATCTGAGAAGATGACGTCGCAATACATCGAAAGATTTAGGTGAGTGTTAACATCCGGCATAAGTCTCCAAACTTGGAGCTGGCAAGAATGTTTCGCTCTAAAACCAAATTGTTCTGCACGGATGAGATTATTGGTTGTGCAGAATCTTAGGAATCTTATGAGAATTGTTCTGTCCAAGACTTTAGAAATAGAAGACAGCAACCTGTTGGGCTGTACCTAACAGGGTTTGCAGGATTTTGATCGGGCTTAGGAATACTTAGGACAACAGACTGTTTCCATGTATACGGAAAGTAACCATTATCCCAACTGTCGTTAATAATTTTAGTGATATTACCAGTTACATTTTGCGGTAAGTTTCTAAGGCATTGTTTTAATAGTGTCTTTGCCTGGTGCCTTTATTTTCTTGAGATTCTTAGAGCAATTTTCAATCTCAGCTACCTGAATATATGTTTTGCCATATGATGGCTAGTGTTGTAAAACTTTGTTATCCTGCTTTTTACCATTTTGGATATTTCCAGTCTTTCGGTATCACACTTTGATCAGTGTGATCAGATGAAAGTGGGATCAGAAGGAATTAGTGTTGTAATACTTTGTTATGCTGATTTTTAACATCCTTTGGAGTCACAAATTGTTCTTTAAGAGAATCAGCAATAAGCTGTGCTTTATCTTGGTCATTGATGTCTAAAAGCCGTGGTATGTTCATGAGCTTTTTCTTTTGTAATGAAGCAAAAAATTAAGGGATTTTTTTCCCTCTAAGTAGTATTAATTACATTATCCAAATTAATTTAAAGAGTATACTTATTAGATAAACAGGTCCTTTCAACACAACAAAGCAAATTATAATTTATTTTCCATGGCTGTTTCTTCGAATTAGTATTTTCCGTTCACTCGAATCATGCACCAGATAGAATTGTCCTGGGTTGGCAAACTCTTCACCTTCTCATTCCATCTCTCGTTACGAAATTTATTTACTTCCTCAATTATTCTTCTCGTAAGTCGATTATATTTGGTTTTAAGCCAAGGTTCTCGTGTTAGGTGAAATGGTAAATCGACAATCGAACAGCGCAGGGAAGACGAAACGAGCGGTCCGCTTTCACTGCCATACTCGTCCAGAAAGTAACACGGGAAGTACACTGAACTAGGCCAGAAGCCAGATGAAACCTGGTTAAGTCATCCAGAGGATAAACTGGAGTCCTTTCCTATCAGAACGAATAGCGTTGAAGTGCTACATAAAATGGGGCAAATGTCCGAATAAGAAAAAAACGAAAAAATTATACAAAGCTATAAAGATTATAATGCTACAACAATAAGAGAAACTGAAAAAATTGTACAAAGCTATAAAAATTATAATGAATTATACAATGCTACAACAATAAGAGAAATACAATCAACACAGAAAAGTACAAGAAAATGAATCAATAACATACAAAAATTATTGAGAAAATTTACACAATTATCATTAAGATAGAATCGCCGATGTGGCCTGAGTCGCCGTTCAGAAGTATATCCGGGTCCCTTTTCGCGATTTCCAAAGCCTTGTATGCATCTAGCATATTCTTGTTCCTTACATGTCTTAGCAGTTGGCAATCTTTCAACAGTACGTCATGTCTCATTTCAAAAATAGGTTTGGCGACTGCTGTTCGGGTCAGCTGAACCTGGCATGGATGGTATGTTCTTTGAATCGGTCGTGACCTTTCTGGATGTGGCTCCCATGGAGACATTTGGGCACTGGCTGCACACTATTTCGTAAATGCCCGATTGCGATAATGGTGGTGTCTTGTCCTTGGGGTTTCCAAGCAAATATCCTAATGTGTTCGGGTTCTTGTATGCTATGGCTAGATTTGCCTCTTTAAAAATCAGTTGTAGTTTGGTGTTGAGTACATTATACTAGGAAATTGGTACCCTGAATTTTGGATCTTCTCTGCTGCTGGTGAGCTTTGTTGGTACCCTGACTTGGAGTCTCTGACAAGTTTAACGAACTTCCTTCTACAGACCAGATCCTTACCAGTTCTTGTGTGTAACAATTGTTGACCGCTGTCTCCTAAATGTGTTTGATCTCCGCGTTAAACTTGCTCTTAGATAATGGGATATTTAAAGCCCTATCATCCAGGAGGATGAAGGCAGCCAGTTTTTGGCTCCAGCAGTGGTTGGAATTGTTATGTATATAGACATCCGTGTGTGTCGGTTTACGATAAATATCAAATTCCAACCTACCGTCAGTACATATAATTCTCAAGTCCAAAAGGGGAGTGAGCCTTCTATCTGTTTTTCTACCGTGAACTGTATGATCGGGTAGAAACTGTTGATGTGGTCCAAGAAAACCTGGAGATCGATCTTGTTGGCGTCGATAATCGCGAACACTTCGTCCACATATAGAAACCAGAACTCAGGGAAATACACGCCGGAGGAACTGAGTTTGGCCTTAAACTTCCTCTTGAATATTTCTGAAAGTATTGGGCTTAGGCAACTGCGCATCGGGGTCCCATCGGACATGTGATATAATTCTCCTCTGTACTGGAAGTAATTATTGTTTACGCACAATTTACAGAGACTAATTATTTCGGAGATTATAATGTGCTCCACCTCATTGTCTAACAATACATTATATAGGAACTCAAGGGTCTCTTGAATAGGTAAATTCGGAAAAAGGGAAGTGACGTCAAACGAGACCAAGATACAGCTATCCGACAGACAAACATCCTTCATTTTCTCAACAAGGTGAGGTCGATTCATTGAAAAAGGATATTACTGATATCCATGATAAAATGGCAAACATTAATGCAGTGAGTCCAGCATAAATTTTAGAAGACTGGAAAAGTGGAAGACTGGCGGCTCACTACTCTGATTTATCATCAAAAGGCCATAAATAATTCGATCGAAAAGAGGGAGCAGATCTGGCAGCAAATGGATACGGTCCCTTCTGGCTCAGGGACATGTAACATTATTGGCAATGATCCACAGAGGGTGAATGAAAGAAGGAAATTTGATTATAACGTTAATAATGGCGATGAATGGCGTATTATTAAAAACATGAAACCGTAAACATGCAGATGAATAGACAACATCTTTGATCGAGAATAGAATCCAATCGCTGTTGCTTTCCGAAGCATGTCTGAGCAGCAAAAAAATAAAAAAAATCCCACACTATCCAACCACATTAAATGCAATGTGGTCTGGTTCATCTAATGTGAAGCCCCCTTCCCCGAGTACTCCATTTTCAATGTGAATGGTTTTGCATTTGTCCAACCCAAATTGCATGTGTATGTCTTTTGAAAAAGTTTGTGTAATGTCAAGTAATTGGTGCAATTGTGTTTGTGTGGAGGCGTAGATTTTCATGTCGTCCGTGTAGAGTAAGTGTGAAAGCGTGTAGTGGCAGCTTTTATTATGTTTAATTGTGTAGCCGTAAGTTATGCTGTTCAGTCTGTTGGAAAGTGCATTTAGTGCAAGACAAAACCAGAGTGGGCTCAGTGAGTCAGCCTGGAAGATGCCCCGGTTGATCTGTATTTTGTCAGTCTTGATGGTTTCACTGTTGAGTGTGAGGTTTAGTGTAGTTCTCCAATGCAGCATTGTACTTTCTAAAAATGTGATAAGTGTAGGGTTTATATTATATAATCGTAGTATATATGAAAGCCATGAGTGTGGGACACTGTCAAAGGCCTTTTTGTAATCAATGTAGGCTGCATGGAAGTGTCGATGTTTATTGTGAGTTTGCTGTAGGACCACACTATCTATCAGGAGTTGCTCCTTACAACCCATGTGATTTCCACGGCATCCCTTTTGTTGCTCAGTGAGAATGTTGTTTGTGTCTATGTGTGTATGAATTTTGTTTGCGATACAGGCAGTAATTATTTTGTAAAGTGTAGGCAGGCATGTGATAGGTCTATCCGTAGTGTTATGTGACTTTTGTACCATGTAGGTTATTCCTTGTGTGAGGAAATGTGGCAATGTCTGTGTGTTTGCAAAGTGTTGGAGATCTGTTTTGCAAGGATAAGATGCAAACAGATGAAGAGCTTATACCAGAAGTTCTGAATCCTATCTACACCTGGAGCCTTCCAATTGTGAGAACGTTTAATGACTTGTGAGAGTTCATGTGCTGTTATGCCTAAGGCATGTTTGATACTGTGGATGCTAATTGCTCCTCTTCCCTGATCCAGCTAGCTCCCCAATTATGTTCAACTGAGACAGACCCAAAGAGACGACCAATAATGTTGGAGTGCTGTTCGTGTTGGCAGACCAGTGTTTTGTGTGTGTGTATAATCTTTGTTTAACTGCTTATAGAATGTCTTCTCGTTGTTTGCAAATAATTTGTTCTGCTGTTTGCGCTAAGTGCATGTTTTGTATCTCTTCAGGCGTTGTGTTTTTGCAACTAACTTTTGTTTTAATGTGTCCATATATTTTGTAATTTGTTGATTTTGCTGCTCGTGTCTGGTGTGTGTTTTAATCTTCTTAAATAACTGTCTGTGGCGTTTGTTCTGCTTTGATGAAGTGTTGTTTTTAGTGTACTGTTTAAGTCTACCTAACTGCTTGCGGATTTCGTCAATCTCAGACTCAATCCGATTTTGCCATTTAGGTTTCTGTTGGGTGTATAATTTTTGTGTGTGTTTATAGATTGGTTTCCTACCCAGTGTGGATATAACTGTAAAAGCCTCAGTGTAAATAAGTAGGTGTATGTATTCTAAAGATAGATTTTCTTCAACGTACTGTGGTAAGATGTATGTGTTCATGTAAGATAAAATTTCCCCTGTTTTGCTGTTTATGTTTATCTTAGGTATACCTGGTCTTTGTTTAGGATCTGTTCCCGTGTAAACTGTAAGGTATCTCTGTAGGGTGTCATTTAATATTTCAGTAAGATTGGTATTCATGTTGTGTTGTGGATGAATATCATGGTGAAGTTCATTGTTGAGTGTGTGTTCTACAAGTTCATTAATGATGTCAGTGTTAGTGTTTGAACCTGTGTCTTGAGTGTTGGTTTGTGTAGATGGCTCGTGTTGTTATAGCTGCTGTGCAACTTCTTGCTTTATTTTCTGTAGCGTGGGTAAGGGTATTATATTGTTCATAACAATTGTGCGACGCTGATCTGCAATGCGTTGTTCAGTGACTGTGATGTGAGGATATGTCTCTTTGAAAGTGTTATATAAGCGTTGTCTGTAAGCTGTGGTGTCAGTTTCCAATTTAGGGACTGCGTAGTAGGCTCGCATGATAAAATGGTTTATGTCATTGGTCCATTTCATGCGTTGTCGTGGCTTGCCTGCCTTAGTGGTTGAGGGCAAAGAAGCTCTTGAAACACTAGGGACAGGTTGTGGCATTGCAGTAGCCGAACAGGGGTTGGTGCTGCTTTCGCCACCAGTGGCACTGGGAGATTGTGGCATATTTTTCAAACGTAAGCCTCTGCCTAACCCATGAGCGCGGACCTTGGTAACCCGGGTGACGTCCGAGCCGGTATCAGATACATGTAACGCACTAGCACTAATCATAGTGATCACCAATAAATGGGTGGTCGTATTAGCCATCTCCATCATCAGCAGGCCCTTGGTTGATGTATTCAGCTCATCGGCCCTACAGGGTCATCTGGATCCTCAAGATTAATCTAAGGGGAGAATAGTTCAGACCTGTTAACCAGGGCCATCAATCTAAGATGTTGCCCCCCCCTCGCACGACACAGACGTAGGACCACACGTAGGGTTGTTATTATTATTATTATTGTTATTATTATTATTATTATTATTATTATTATTATTATTATTTAGGGATCGCTAAGTATATGTCAGAAATGTCTGAAAAACATTAGAGGAAAGCAACCAAAGATTAAACGTGTAGATCGCTGTCAGAGTTTTTTCATGCGGCCTGCATCAGTGTGGATAAAAATGCGCTCAAGACGAGCTGGATTTGTGCTGAGTTTACTGAGCTGTCTCGCTCTCCGCTGTTTACTGAGACAGGACCTGCTCAGGATTCCGGTAACTTGTCCTTTAACTCTAGTTTCTGCAGCATTAACGATCCACGGCTTGCCTCCCAAGGGAACACTGAGCTCTCTAACCTCGCTCTCGTGTTGCCAGCCATTACGGATCTTATCACAGTGGTGAAAGAGTTTACAAGGACGGTCGCAATACTATTGGACAGTAACAAATTATTAAACGAGAGAGTGGACAAACTCCTAAGGTTAACTGCCTCAGAATTAAAAGAGAACATTGATAACAAAACTAGATTTCCAAAGGTAGGAGAGATCTATGACATTCGAAAGCAGGTATTCGAGAAGAATGTTTAGCGACCAACAGTGAACTCTGATAAGCATTTATTCAGCTCGGTTTTAAAATCATCATCTATAGTTAAAAGAGACAAGCTAACTGTGTTTGGACGTGCTGCTGATGCGAGGATAAGTGCAGTCACTCACTTGAAGCGGAGGCTATTGTTAAAAAACATTTTCATCTCGAGACTTTCTCCTGATATTGATAGGGCTTCTCTTATTTCATACTTGTCTGAGTTTTTGGACACTAGGAATCTGATTAGATGTCATAAGCTCAAAACTAAGTTTGACACCTACGCTTCATTCTTCGTATCCTTAACTGAAGATACATTTGATTTGATGTTTGACCCGAATCACTAGCTTGCAGGAACTTTAGTTCCTGAATTTTATGGCAGATTACACAAAGATCAAAAAGTTCGTGAGAAGGAGGTCTCATCCTCTAGCTTAGCGTACTGTGTGGGCTCAAGATATTATCCGAATTTGAAAATGTGAGAGGACTTCGAACCAAACTGTCACATCTCAATCATTTTGTTACCCTGAATAATAATTTAATATATTCTCTCACGGAAATATGGCTTAATGACTCCGTCACAGGATGCATGTTGTTCGGTGAAGATTTTGATATCTACAGATCTGATAGGTCATCTAGAAACTTAGATGGTGGTGTTTTAGTTGCTATTCCCAATAATTTTGACTCTTGCTCCATTCCTTTGAACTTTACTGTCAGTGACATAGATCTGATAGCCGTTCGTCTGAGATCACCATCAACCATTAACTTTAACTCTCGGCTTTTTATAGAAAGGAAAGATTTAATCACTGTAGTGACTTATGTTCCGCCCAACACGTTAACTGTTGATTATGAAACTTTCTTGAGTGACTTGTCTGAATTTGTTTTGAGCTGCAATTGTAACATTCTTGTACTGGGCGACTTCAACTATGATGACAATAAGATTTACCCAAGCTCTTCATTTTACGCTAAACATCGGCAATGCTCGACTTCATTTTGGAGCAAGGAAACAAGTCTCTCGTACTTTAATCTTGTACCTTATCTCGAGAGAGGAGCCGCTAGACAAAGTGTTTTCCAATTTTAATGTTAACATTACTGCAAGCAAGAAACTTCCAGAAACGTCCTTCTTATATCTGGTGCTAACACTGATTTCCAGAAACGTTGTACCGACTCGAATGGTTCTTGTTTTAATTTTAGGAAAGGCGACTACTCTGGTCTTTATAATTATCTTGCTGCTTATGACTGAAATGGTATTTACTCTTTAGATGGTGTGGATGACAAATGGAAATTTCTTATTCATACCATTTTGGATGTTATTAAAATTTTTGTCCCAAAGTTGAACAGAATTGGCTAAATGATAAATTACACAGATTACCAATCTGGATTCGCCAGAATACTATCAAATTATGGCACTTGAAGACTGCGAAGCACAGGTTTTGGAAAAAGACTGAAGACCCCCATTACTATAATGAATTAAAACACTCAGAAAAAATATAAACCTGCTTGTAAAGTTGATTATGAACTTTAGTATAGAAATGTCGAGAATTCTTTGAACTCTTCTTCGGTCTCATTCTGGAGCGTGATCAAGAAACTTGGGTAACGGCTCCCGCCAACGTAGCAGTGGTGAATTGGTATCGAAAACAGATATTTTGGCCTATTTCCAGTCGAATTTTGCAGGTAATGAGATAACCACTGAGGTTAACATTCAGAATCTTCAGAATTGCTGGGATAGAGTGGAGGTGAAATTTAATGCACCAGTTTTGAAAACTTCTGAATTACTTTCTGTTGTTAACTCCCTGTCTGCCTCCAAATGTTAAAATTATTACGGCTTTCCTGCTTATATTTTCAAGGGCTGCCTTCACGCAATATGCAACCCTTTATGTGACCTCTTAAACATCTGTCTGTCTCAAGGTACTTATCCTACCGATTGGAAAACTATTTTTATTCTTCCTATCTCTACACCTATTGCACTTATCTCTTTTCCTGCAAAGATTCTCGAAACCTTTTCTGCTACTAATTTTTCAATATTTGTTGATCCTTATCTATCAGATATTCAGCACGGCTTCCGCAAGACCGAACCTAATCTTACATTGTTAACTTCTTACCTCTCGAAAGCTATTGATAGTCGTCATCAAGTGGATGTAATTTACTTGGATTAATCTAAAACCTTTGATAAGGTTCATATTGACCTTCTTCTTCAGAAACTAGAGATTATGGACTTCCAATTAAATATGCTATCCTGGATACGTTCCTTTTTAATCAATAGATATTTTATGCTTTATCTTTTAAATAATCTCTTGAAATTTGGTAAAATCAATAGTGGTGTTCCTCAGGGTTCTCTCCTGGGACCGCTGCTATTCAATATCAAATCTGCAGATCTAACAGCGTCTTTACCAACTAATGATGTTCAAATTCTAGTGCATGCGAACGATCTTAAAATTTTTTTTTTCATTCATTGACAGTTGGCAAGACTGTATTAAAATGCAAGAAACGTTGAACTCAATTCTCTCCTGGTCTAAATCAAACGGATTAAGTATCGGTGAAGGAAGAATGCCACGTTTCCATTGTTCGGGAAAACTCAGATTTTTTATGTAAAAATAGATATAATTTTATTTGTAATTAATTATTCTATTTTTTCTATTCTTTAAGTTTTTTTTACTGTTTTGCAGACAATGATTGTTGAGTATATATTGTTTTAATAAGTGTTAATTAAAAAATCTCCACGTGATTATCACTGTCTGCAGCTAGTTGTCCCTCGCGAATAATTTTCTTGATCACGAGGATATGTGTCCCACTATTGTTGATGTTCTTTCCGTGGTTACTGTTTTTTTTATTTCAGACAGACCACTTCCAGCTTCTGGCTTGACCAGTCGTCCCTCCTTCTGGTCCTCCACGTCCTTACTAGCCTGCACCATGGTGTTTAACTTCCATTTATCATTTTCATTCCAATGCTCTGCAAATTACTCCTACCCTGCCATTCGATGTTTAGTTTCTTATTGAATTTCTCACTTTCTCGCGGCAGCCATGATTCTTTACCGAGCAGCATTGTTTTGCGGGTTTACCCATAAGGTAATAATGAAATTTCTTTTAATGCTATTTCAACAATAACGCGCATAAGAGACGCCATGCTGCACATTTTTCAATCTTATTCCCCATTAATAATTAATTATTATTTCGCAGTCTTTCTTTAGACATTAAATGGGAATTTGAAATTTCTTTTCCTTATTCTTTATAAGGAATTGGTCTGTCTCAAATCTTTTTTATATTTAAAGTTAATTCGCACAAGGTAGCGATTAATATTTCTCGTTACAGTGTTTTGCTGTATTTAACGTACATTTAAGTATTTCTTTATTTTATTCCGAGAAATATTTTCTTTTGTAATTTGAGATCGCAATACCTATTCCTCAATTAAATCATATTGTATAGAACATTCTTTTGTAAAGAATTTTTGTATTTTTTAAAATAAATATCGCAATTTTTAAATCAAAAAAGTCTTTTAACGAGCCACGTTTACTCTTAAGTTTTGGAGTTCTTTTTTTTTTAAGTACCTCCCATTAAATTCTATTTATTTTGCTTCCCCCTCTAAACAATAATCATAAATGTTTACATAGCTATGTTTACATTTATGATTATTAAAACCCTATTGTGGAAATGTGGCATTCTTCCTTCACCTATACACAAGTATCCACAGATCATAAGGTCAGTTATTTTATATATATATATAACTCTAGATTAATGTATAGTTAACTCTAGATTTTATAAAACTCTAGATATATTTTATATATCTTAGTTTTGAACGGATTATGTCTTAACTCTAGCAAATCACACGTTGTTTCCTTCTCCAGGAAAGTAACAAATTTTATTTTTGACTACAATGTGATTATGCTATTATTGGGAAAAATAACGACGTTAAAGATTTAGGCGTTTTATTTAATTATAACTTATCTTTTACCCCGCATATTGATAACATCATAAGAGATGTCTCCCGTAGAATAGGCCTCTTGAAAAAGCTTACTGCTTTTTTCAAAAATTCATTAACTATCATAAAGTTATTTATTTCTATTGTAGTTCCTAAAGTTACATATGGTTTGTTAATTTGGTTTACTCATCAAGCTCAAAACTTTTTACTCCTATAAAAGAAATTTTTTGCATTTTTAAATTTTCTCTCAAAAAAATATAACAACCATGGTCTGAATATAAATGTGTTTACTCTTTCCAATATCATTGGTAATATTTTTCTTAATGTCCTTAAGAGGATTGTTTCTGGGGCTGTTTTGATGACCGAGGTTCCGTCATCTATCGGGCTGTCAGTTGTTAGCAAAAGTCATCATAAATATCTTACTTTAATAGCTCCTAGTACGAGGACAAATATTGGTGAGACTACTCCTTCTTATAAACTTGTTACTTTGTACAAGAGAATCCTTTTTCATAAAGATGTAGACATTTTTAATGACCCAACCGATTCTATTTTTAAGATTTTAAATATTTGTTCTGATATGTAGTCTTTTTCTTTTGATTTTTTCCCTGGCTTGGGTTTTATCACCTGTAGGGGCAGTTTGTATTTTCTTGAATATTCTGATCTGATTAAATTAAATTAAATTAAATCAAATTATTTTTTTTAATGCCTTTTCCTGCAAAGCTGATGGAAACTCTTGTGGCTGAACAGCTTGCCACTTACATTGACTAAATTTTGTCGCATTCGCAGCATGTCTTTCACCCAAGGCGGTCAACTCGGGCTAATCTGGCCACGTTTTTACATTATGTCGCAAGTAATATGGAAGAGGATCTGAAAGATTTAATTCGTAGAGTCAGGGAGGAGAGTGAAAACTGCGGACTACTGCTCAATTTAAGGAAGACTAAGGTAATGACGACTGGTGGAACTACCAAATTCCAAATTGATGGACAAGATTTAGACATTTTAGACAGTTTTGTTTTTTTGGGCTCAAAATTGACAATGATGGACAATGCACAAATGAAATAAAGAGGAGAATTCTTTTAGGAAGGAAAGGAATGATGGGTCTGGAGAAAGTTCTGAGGAGCAGAGACATCTCTTGCAACCAAAATAAGAATTGTGAGGGCAATGATCTTTCCTGTGGTTTTGTACGGATGTGAAAGTTGGACAGTTAAAAAGAAAGGAAAAAGATTGACTCTTTTGAGATTTGTGTGTGGAGGAGGCTTCTCAGGATACCTTGGACTGCAAAGAGAACGAATAAGTCTGTTATTGAGGAAATAAACCCTGCATGCTCACTCCAAGCAATGGTTGTGAAACAAAGACTGTCTTACTTTGGACATGTATTGAGAAGAAATAATGGCTTAGAAAAGGCAATTTGGGCAAGTCTGCAGGAAGCAGAAGAAAAGGAAGACAAAGAACCAGATGGATGAAGGGCATCTTAGAAGCTACAAGCTTGCCGCTGAAGAAGCTGAGAGACCTAGTTCAGAATAGACAAAAATGGAGGGTCTACGTCCATGGTGTCGATGGAATATAACAATATGGATCGCAGAATCCAAGTCGACACCCTTTATCTTGATTTTTCTAAAGCGTTCGACAGCGTTAATTTTGGATTACGGCTGGAAAAACTGCGTTTTGTGGGGCTTTTACCTACAGCTATTAAATAGTTTATTTCGATGCTCAGCGGTAGAAGTTTTAAACTGAGTGTGTCGGGCGCTTCATATTACGCTTCCTCTATCAAAAGCGGTGTTCCTCAGATGTCCCCTTTGGGCCCCCTATTGTTTAATATTTTTATCGACGATCTCTCTTGTGCATTCAGTGGAGAACCTACGGAAGTCAAAATTTACGCGGACGATTTAAAAATCTATTACGCAATTGATAGCTGGCGTACTTATGAGGCTCTTCAAAACAGCCTCACTATTGTATCCAAATGGGCAGTTAACAATGGTCTGGTGCTGAACGTACGGAAATCGTTTGCCGTTTCCTTTAATAGGAATATGGTCCCCTTACTGTTTGAGTACGGTACGGAGGATGGCCCTCTGATAAGAAAGACTGACATTGTGAGATCAAGGATCTAGGTGTACTGTACTCTGATAACTGTTCCTTCTTAAATCACATTGAAGCACTTAATAGCGATATTTCTCGTCGTATTGGCATTCTGAAACGTTTAACTAATTTTTTTCTGATATTTATCTGTTTATCACTTTGTTTAATCCTTTTTAATATCTAAGCTTTTTTATTCCTTTTTATTTGGTACGGTGGCAACAATCAAGCTCTGGCATTAGTTCAACGCAATTTCACTAGCTTCAAGAATTTTCTGGTTGCCAGTTTTAATTTGCATATTTTATTGGATAGCAATAATCAAATGTTTAATATTATTAGGATCATCAGCAAATGCTTGATTAACAATCTTATTAGTATATATCATAACAGGACTTGGGCGCCAGCTATAATTGATGACCTAAATTTTCAGGATTTGAGAAGGGCGTGTGGTGGCTATGTAACATAGCCTATACTCTGTCCAACGAAAGAAGAACTGGGCGTGTACAGTTAAATTTCCAATCTTAATTGTTAAACATTGTTAATTTTTTTAGCAACAATGTCTAACAATTGAAATTGGGTATTTAATTAGACACGCCCAGTTTTTCTTTCGTTGAACAGAGTATATGTTCTTAATTGTACTTTTAAATAGAGGAATAACTTACGCGATGCACATAAGCTGGCAGTAGTGCATCAAGCGCACATGTCGTCATACACTATAGCAGGCTAACGCCAGCTATAACAGAGCAAACCCTTAATTAACTGAAGCTACATCAAAAACTTACGCAATATGAGAAACTCCTCACAAAAGCATTGTAGAGGAACCCAAGCCAAAAATAACAGAGAAAAAAGCCAGACTTAAGAACTGACATATAAAGACCTGAGGAATCTCACACAAAAGTCGCTGCTTGATTTATTCATTGAGCAGAGCTTCCCAGATTTAGCATATCGCCTCTTAAAAATGATAGAATATAATCTCTGGTATTCCGTCAGCAGGAGGAAGCGGACATACGAGTGAACCTTCCTTCAGATAATAAAGCTAGACGTAAAAAAAAACTTTTACCCGCAAGCACCTACTCTCCCGAAGTTCCCTATTGATGAATACAATGGGAACCATCAAGTCAAAGGGGAGGGCCTTCCCCGTTGAATTATCCAACAGATATTTGGTCATATGGAAGGAAATAAATGGTTGCTCATAATGTTTCCTGAGCGCAGTCCAACACCGGGATGCAATTTTACAATTAAAGAAAATGTGGCGGACCGTCTCAGGTACGCCACTCTCAGCACACCTTTCCGTAACAGAATGACCCCACTGATGAACGTCTTGCAATGTAAAAAACCCTTCATGCAAAAGTCGCCATTGGGTGTCAAACCACCTATAGTTAAACCTAAGGGAATGAATCAGGCCAAACATCTTTACCAACTCAGAATTCGTGAAGCCTACAATAAATTCTAATTCTTTTGCTACCTGTAATTTATCAACAAACCACGAGAAGACTGCTTCTTAAGACTGCCTAGTTGAGAAGAGTCAATCTGCTTCAACTCTGGCACAAAACGAGAAAACATGGCCTTCAACATGGCACTTGTTAAGCAAAGATGGAAGGTCACAGGAACGGAAAAACCCATCCAAATGAAGAGCTGCCAAAGGGGCCCACACCTGAGGGGGCAGCTCAAAAACTTTAACAAACATTGCTAAAACAGATGAAACAATATGAACGTGAATAACTGGCACCCCCACGCCTCCTCTATTTTGAGGCAAACAAACCACATGATCTGACACAGGCCATCTTCCTATTGCAGGATCCCAAACAAATTTTATGAACTCCCTCCATGGAAGGCAAATGGAGAAGGCACCGATATACTATCAAAGGGATAAGATGGACCTTCAAAAACACCGCTCGGGTTGCCGTAGACACAGGGAAAACGAAACGGCCGAGATATTTTCTTCCTGCACTCAGCAACAATGGCTCCTCATAGCAGAGTGTCTACTGTGTCGTCAAAGTAGAAGACATGGCCCAATACTTTAATGGAGCGGCCCCACGACAGGGGAAAATTCTCCAAAGAAGTATGCGACCAGCTGCAATACCTTTAGATTTAGTTAAATTTAACGACGAGCCAGTCGAAACCCTGAATGCAGCAAAGGTGTTATAAAAGATCTGCAGGGGATACAGATCTGTCGCCACCAAAATAATATTATCTCCATATGCCAACGAAACCTCTTTAAACGAAATGAAGGGAAGCGAGAAACCACAGATTAAGAAATTTAAGACGTAGTTCAATACAAAAAGTGTACAGCAGAGGAGAAAGCGGGCAGCCCTGCCAGACGCCTTTCTGTAATGAAAGAACTGCCGACAGCCTACCATTAACCGAAACAAACGACTCAGCAGACACATATAAACCTGGTAAAAGCGCTGAAAATCTATGAAGCCCGAGATGGTTACAAACTTGAAAAAGAAACTTATGGTTGACTTTAACGAACGCTTTTTCCTGATCTAAATTTATGACTGCTAAGGTTTGCCTCCGCAGAAGCGCCTCTTCACAAACACAACGAAGAGTCACGAGATTATCCGACAAGTGACGCCCCGTGATTGAAACATGTCTGTCCGGTATCGAAACAGTCTGCAACTACTGATTTCAAACGCAACTGCAAAACTCCCGTAAACATCTTGTAGTCCGTGTTCAACAAGGTTATTGGACGCCAATGAGAAATTAACGACGGGGAGGCACACTTAGGGAGAAGAATAATTTTGCCTTTTGTTAAGGCTGCATTGATGCTTGACGGACATGACAAGATAAAATCATAAACTTTCAACAAAAAATCACGGATAACTGACCAAGTTTTTGCATAAAAATTATACGAAAAACCATCCACGCCAGAACTGGACGTGGATTTCCCACCTGACGCAAGAAACGACAACATTTCTTGTTTCGTAAAACCGTGCATCAAAACTGAATCTTCCGATGGGGAAAGAACCGGGAGCAACAGGATCCACGCTAGCGTCTCATCGGACGTTTAAAACAGCCAAAATCTAAGCCAAACGCCCCATTTGATGGCATCGCTTCCTGGCAGCAGCGATGCCTAGGCGCCTGAAAAAGGCTCCCATCCTTTGTTTTAACCATTGCTAGGATTCCAAGGTAGGAGTCAAAGACAAAGAAATAGTCGGAAAAACCTGCGAATTTCTCAAAGTTACACTTGTCGTCTAACAAAGATACATTCATAAACCATTGGCAGTCACAGCTCCTAGAAGACCAATGTGGCAAAAACCACGACCAAGAAATAGCGTCATGGTCTGAAAATGACACCTGTGACACAACCATCGAATTTGAACCTGAGAAAAAAACTGGGTCCGCCAAATAAAGATCTAAACGGAAAGAAGCATCTGTGCTACAACTAAAACGGAAAGAAGCACCTGGTATATCAGAATTCAATTCTGCTCAAACATCTACCAGATTATTCTGCAAACAGACATTAACTACTGGACCAGAGGAGAAATGCCTGGGTGTGAATTAAAATAACCCCCTAAAACCAAAGGACAAGTAGTAAAAAGAAAAGGGGATATTTCCGACATGAAAACTCGTCCTTCTCTTATGGAATTTGGTGCATAAACGTTAACCATACGAAATTGGAATTTGAATAGAGAGACATCCAAAGAAATAACCCTCGAAACCAAATCACGTTCGACCGACTCCACCAAAATGTTAGAGTTAAAGATGATAATAGCAACCCAACGAGAATGCGATGAAGAGGAGTTAATAAAATACATAACGGGTGGAAAGAACCTCAGATAAAACTGTAATCCTTGCCCAATATCTGGGTTAGCCAACTTAACCTCTTGCAAAAGCAAAACATCTGGGGAGTGAAGTCGGACGAACGTAGCTAGAACATTTTGCTTAAATCGAAATTTCAATGAACAAATGTTGGAGGAAATGAATTTAACCTTCATTATTAAGAGTTGTAGTAGGGGGTACATCAACCTGCTTGTCAACAGAGTTCAAACCATTTTTTGAGCCACTAATAGAATGACGATTCTTGTGACGGCGATTTCTAGAACGACGGCTTCTAGAACGCCCAGGAGGGGACGATGATTGATCTGCTCTTTCCGAATGTGTTCCAAGATTGTGATTTTGACTTCGGGAACGCCAACTCGAAGATCGGGTTCTGCGCTCAATTGGAGCAGAATTCGACTTTCCAATATCTTCCATAGGAACGTCCTCGTCAATCGTTAGCTTGTCGTCAGAGGAGTCACCAGAAAGATAATCCGCCTTAACGGTAGCAGATGAAGACTGACACAAATTCTCGGATGGAGCGCTATCAGCTCCTGGCTCCTCACTTGACAATTTTGGTTTCTGAGGGGCAGAAGAGTCACGGCTAGGCTATGGATTATGGGTAACTTGACTGGGTAACATTTCAATTACTGTGAGTGCTCCAGCGTTTTTTCTTAACAAACAATGCTTCCCCGGTGATTGACTGGGTGATATTTCAATTACTGAGGGTGTTCCATCGTTTTTTCTTAATATACCCTGTGGATTTAATTCTTTTTCTTTGTGTTTTAAGTTTAAAAAAAATTAATAATTTTTAAATAATAAGAATAAAAACGTTACCTGTGGTTTTCACTGCGCTTTGAGTGCATACCAGCCATGGTCCAGTGGTTAGCAGTTCACCCCGTCCATCACGGGCTTGAATGGTGGTCCGAGTTCAAATCTCCGTGACTCTGGATTTCATAATATTTTTTCGGTCAAATGCCATTTTTAAACCGTTATACTGAGTGTTAGGACAACGCCTCCTAAAGATAAGGCCTGAGCGCGAAAACGTCATACATTGTTACATCATCATCCGAAGATACGTTTAATACCAATAATAAGCCCTGAAATACAATTAAACGTATCTTCGGAAGATGATGTAACAATGCCTGACGTTTTCGCGCTCAGGCCCTATCTTTAGGAGGCGTTGGTTAAGATCACTCCGCGTTTTTCTTTTTGTTTTCCAGTCGTTTTTGCGTTTTTTTCATTGTCTTTAAACAGTGTTTGCGACTTTTGTTTCCAGCCTGACCTGTGATGTACAGGAATTTTCCTGTCATTTGGCTGCAATGCGGTTTTTGAACCGCGTTTTTTCTATACTTGCAGAAAAGTCCCGTCACCTTTTTCTGCTCTATGGCGTTCTCCAGCTTAAAGTTAAGCATAGGGCGCAGTTTTTTTTCACCGCGTGATGAAGAGAATGCAGGAATTTTGTCTGTGTTGTCCAACCTGTGCAAAATTTGTTTTGGTTATTCCTGGGTAGGGTGAATTGTTTTACTCTTTTGATATTCAACTGCGTTTTTGTTTATTCCATGTCCTGCGCGGTCTCCTTTACAATTTTTAACAACGTTTTTAAATTCACAGGTTTGTTGCAAATGGTTTATTTACCATCGGGTCATGGATGAAACATTTACAAACCCTCAACACCCTGCCAGGTTCGATGATGTGCGCGATTTGGCAATGCGCACAAATCATTCTGAAAAAGAGACTGATGAATGGTTAAGAGGTGTTCCAGCTTACACACTACATAAACCTGTTCGACATCATTATCACGCAACGGAATGAGACTTTTTTTCTCCATTCGACCAATTCAAGTTGATCTGGTGGATCTATCGAGTCTGTCAAAACAGGACTATGACTCTAAATTTCTCCTCACCTGTATAGATGTTTTCTCTCGATTTGCATGGGTTGTCCCACTAAAAGCGAAGACAGGGCAAGTGCATCAAAAAGCCTTTCAAAAAAATTTTACCGGTGATCAGGTGCCACTAAAAATGAACAGTGATAAAGGGAAGGAATTTTTAAATAAACACGTACAAGACTATTTTAAAACACTCAACATTAATTTCTTTGCAACCGAATCCGATGTGAAGGCAGCAACAGCCTTAAAAACCTGTATGTTTAAGTATTTTACAAATGCCAACACACATAGGTATATCGACGTCTTACCTCGTGCTAAGCTACAACAATCGTGTTCACAGATCACTGGGTATTGCACCATCTGAAGTTAATGATCGGAATGCACCGGCACTGTGGTTGAAAATGCGGCGATATTACACTGCTGCTCCACAAACAACACCACAGTTGCAAACAGGTGATCGCGTGAGTATTTCAAAAGTGAAAAACATATTTGATAAGGGTTATCTACCGAATTGGACTGAGGAAGTGTTTGAAGTCTCAAAAATCATTTACATAAAACCCATTGTGTATAAAATAAAAGATTATCCGGTGATGAGATCGCTGGGGAATTCTACGAACAGGAGTTGCAAACGGTGAAAATACCTGAAGTATATAACATCGAACGAATAATTCGATGGCGCGCGAGAGGGGGTGTGCATGAAGCTTTTGTGAAATGGCGTGGTTATCCCGACAGCATGAACAGTTGGGTTCAAGCGGACGAACTTTTAAATATTTAACAAGCTGTGTAATGGATCAGTTGCGATCATGATTCGACATCATCAGCATCATGTCTGAAGACACGGATTTCTACGTTACTTTACCCTCGAATACTACAACAGATGACAAAAATACTGTTCAACACGACCGCTCATTTTATTACGAGACTGCCTCGTGCGCTACGTTTCCAAGGTCGCTGGAAGGTTGCATTAATGGAAAGGCATTTCCCGGCGCTTTTCAAAAACATTACAGCTGTAAACAATACTTATAAGATAGATTTTAAGCTTGATCAAATCGAGGAGGAGATAAAATTCAACATTTTACAACCTGAGAGAAATTCGACGCTCTCGCCTTTCATACTCGAAGTCGAACTGGTTTTGCAGGCATATTTGAAAGATGTATTCTTTTACCACAACAACACTTCTTCAGTGCAAGCCATCGCAATGAGTTTACCACCGAATGTTGAGGAGCGTTTCACTCTGTCTCCGATTACAATACACCATTTAAGTGGGTGCACGAATTTACCACCACGTTAAGGTATCCGAAGTTTCCCACTCTATATCAAAAGGTCGTTGAATATAAGAGTTCCAAATTGCGAAACAAAGTTGAAGCCTTCAAATATCTAAAAGACAGTTTTAGTGTCATCGGTATTGAGACACAGATGGGCACGATTTTTTTGCAGTTTGATGGTTCCACAGATCACTTCATTGAATTTCCTGCAGTCAGTAATATTGGTTTTATTCCGGACAGGTTTCTGAACAAGAAATTGAAATTTCCTGTGTCAATTGTCTTTAACGATGCTGACGACGGTTTTATCGGCTGTGTTATTTACGACCCACCTGAACCTCCAGAACAACGCATCTTCAAAATACCTGAGGCGTATTTACGATAACCGAAGATATGTTGTTGAGGCGGTCGTGAAATCGATTCCCCAGTCAGAGCAGGCTTTTTACAACTTCCCAACAAGTGTGTTCATTTCAAATGCTCGGAGGGCCATTGCATAAGTTTTAGCGAGGGTTTGTGTTAGACTTTAGGCTTACACCCAGATCTCTCTGATTCGGCATTAGAAACAAGCGAAGGTTCGACACCGATCGATCTTACAAGAGGAATACATGGTTATTATCTATACACAGACATCATTCGGCCTCAAGTCATGGGCAACACATGTGCTCCTACGAATCATACCTGTATTCCATGCAAGACGAGAAGTGATTTATCAAACCTTTCATTCAACTGACTATTTTCCCTTCAGTAAAAACGTCATTGACACGATTGAAATCGTGATTCGTTCAGATCACGGTGATTTGCTGTTTTTTATTTCAGGGAAGACTGTGGTGAAACTGCATTTCCATAAGAAACCTTTGTAGTGAACGACGTCTTGATTTAAGGAGTCTCCATCAACAGCGAATTGATCACCATCATCGTAAAGTAGTTCTTCGGTTGTATTTTTTCTCGTTTAATTCAAGATGCATGTCCCGTTCACTTTCGAAAGCGATGCGCTTTTACAGCATTATCTAAATCAAAAAGCGCATGGCTTACCTGTGTTTCGAGGTACACCTTTACAGACTGGCAGTGGTCTTGGTTTCATTTTTACAAATTTGTTACATAGAGCGACACCGTTACTCAAATCAATGGCTAAAATTCTCGGTAAACACGCCCTAAAAGGTGGTATGTCAGTGCTTAATGGTGTGATGGCCGGGCAGAATCTCAAACAATCACTGGTTTCACGAATGCACGAGACAGGTGGTCACCTACTGCAAGACTTGTGTACGAATGTCCAACGCGGTCACGGACAAGGTAAAAATAAAAATAATAATAAACGCGTTTCAAACGTAAAATTGCATTCGACTCGTAAACGACCTTGAATGCAGGACGCATTCAAAACGTTCCTTCTTAAGAAAACAATCAACCACCCTATTATTCAAAACGCAGAAAATAAGGGCAAAACATTAGACCACTGCACTCTGTATTCGACTAAAGACTTAAAAATGGCATGTATACTGAACGTGTTAATTGTGAATTGGATCTCATCACTATTCCACCTACTTGTGGGCAGCAGGAACACGTAATCGTTTATCAAATGTCAACTGTGGTTACAGACTCTGGACCTCTCGAATTCAATATACCTGGAGTAGCAGAGATACCCGGCATTGCCCGAGATAATTACAGTTGTAGGTTAAACAGAACAACCTCATGAAGTTAAATAATAAATTTGTTTTCAGTAATTCTACAATTTCCTTCTATAGACGAAGCAGTTGTTCAGATGTTTCCGATGCCCGGATAACTTTTTGTCATCTCTGCCCAATATTCATTCATTTCTTCGCTGGCATTTCGATAGATATGAATTATGTTATAATCTTTCGAAAGATTATTATAGGACATAACACCCTCTGCTTGTTGGTTTGAAGAGTTGATTTCATGTATGCATTGCTATCGGTTATGCCGCCAACTGTAGCTCGAACGAAGGTACTGCCTCCTCTGTCAACTTTCACTCTTTCTCAATAGTCTGCTAACTCTCCATTATCTCCAGTTTCGGATCATTATTAAATATTTCCAAGAACACGTTAAATTCTAAGAAAAGCCCGAACAACAGGAATTCTACGTATTGATACAAAGTCAATTTTGTTTTATAATTCTCAGTGGTGGGATGTAACCATCATTTTTAATGAAATATTTATATTGCACACTTTGCCCGGGCTTTGCTTACTCTCTTGTTGTTCTTCTCAGATTAAAATGTTATCCATCTTCGCCCCCAGGGAGCATCACTGGAAACTTTAGACCAGGGCCGTCCAACTCGTGCACTTTGCCCACGTGCAACATAAAATGCTCGCGGACAAAGCTGAGGAGATAGTCCAAAACTCAGGAGGGGAGTGGGACTCAGGAGGGGAGTGGGTATAGTTTTCCTATGCAATGTTGCCAGACTTTAGGGGACGATTGCATTAAATGAGGCATTATTTCTTTTGTTACTGATACTTGTTTGTTTTTCATCTCGCATAACATGGCGCACATTCCTAGAAAGCATAAAATCACTGAACCAGTATTTAAACCGCAGTGGGAGAATATGTTTTTTTTCATTCTTCACAGATCGGATTCGAAATGCTTAACATGTATTCATATCCTATCGGGAAAAAAAATTCCTAATTCATAATTCTACCTGACATCGAGAAAATTGTCACATTAAAATAAAATGGTAAGCTGCCCCGTTTTTGTTTTTTTTTACAATGTCGAATTGATAATTAGCAACTCGACTTTAAGGAACTGATTAACATAATGTGCAATAGGGGGGTAAGGAAGATTACCCACGTGCACGGGCGCTGCCCGCGGACAGAAATTTTGGACAGCCCTGCTTTAGCCCTATTTTTTAAAATTTCCCTTGCCCTTGACGTAGAAGCTCTTATACCCTCCTGCTCTAGCGGAGCTTCCGTTGTTCAGATATTTTCAATGTCCGGATAGCTTTTTATCTTTCTGTTGCAAATTTCACTGATCAATACTCGTTCTTTCTCTTACTTTTGCCAAACACACAACTTTTAGCCAGTCGTCGGGACGTTTTTAAGAGCTCAAGGGAGACCCGTGTGATTCCTTATCCTCCTCGATAAACACTGCCTTATCTATGTCCTGTCATTGCATAATCATATTTATGCTCTATGTTAATAATTCGTTACCCCCTCCCTAAAATATGTTAATATGGTTAATTATGTAGTGCCACACCAGTTAATGTGTTAAGTGTACAGTGCAACACCAGTTAATGCGTTAACAAACTTTCAACCCCCTTTTCCCCCTGTTAGGGGTTGTATTTCGAAAAACCCTTCTTAGTGCTAACTTACGTTTTGTAAAGAACCTCAGTATAAAATTTTAGGTTTCTAGGCCTTATGGTTTGGGCTGTGCGTTGATCACTCACTCACTCACTCACTCACTCACTCACTAACTCACTCAGTTTTTACTTTTATATATATAGATTAGCTGAATATTATGTGGATTTAAGCCAGACGACGTTGAGTTTGACAGTGAAAATTGTTAAAGACGGTCAAGACCTCATGCCAAACACCGATGGTACAGGACCCGTAAATCTCTTCTTACTTTTCTCACACATCGATTGTTATCTGGATGACACGTTAATCAGTCATAGCAGCAACTTATATCCCTATCATGCTTTTTGGAAACTTAAGCCAAGGCAGTTTACAACGGCTGGATTTGCTAAAGATACGGCAAAGAAATTTGAGTGCATAAACGACGAGAACATTGGTTTTAAACAACGAAAAAAATGGGCAGTCAGGAACACTTGTCAACACTTTAGAGCGCTTCACGTCAACATTTTTCGTCAAAATCGTTATTTACTGAATTCAGTGGATCTTTATTTAAGAATGTACCGCAATAAAACACCTTTCATACTCATGTCAGACGCCGAAAATCCAAACTATCGAGTGGTGATCGAATGTGCAACTTTGAATGTTGAATGAGTGAAATTGAGCGCTGCGACTTTAATCACACATGCAAAGACTTTACAGAGCATTAACGCATTTTATCCACTCAGTCGTGTGGAAATGTGAAATGTGAACTTTCTGATGGGTGCGAGAAACCACACGGTGCAGAATCTCATCTTAGGTCAGATTCCCTCCAAGCTGATTTTCGTGTTTGTTGACAGTGAAGCACAAAACGGTTCATTTAATTCGAATCCATACAATTTTCAGCACTTTAATCTTTCTTATTTCTCTCTGGCAATCTATACACAAGGGTTTCCTCAACACCCCTTTTCACCCAACTTCACGACCAGATCATACCTCTGAGAATTCGTCCATATGCTTAAAACTCTCGGATTGTGGCAGCAAGATCGTGACACTGGCATTTCACAAGCTGATTTCGCAGCTATGTATATGATTATTTCGTACGACCTAATGACAGACAGGAATATTCTTAGGAACTATACAACCTAATTAAAAACGGAAATCTTAGCATCGAGGTTCAATTTGCCCAGCCACTGAACACGTCTGTTAATCTGATTGCATATTGTCAATTTCAAAAAATATTGGAAATCAATAAAGACAGAGCAGTTAGTTCTGATTTTACAAATAAAGTGCAAAATTCGATGAACACCTTACAGTTGTGGAATGACCTCGAAGACCATTTGTACATGGCGCCGCTGACGAGAGGTGTCTACCCCGCAGATATCATTCTACACTCGTTCCCGTCTATCCTTCTTTATTGATTGTAAACACGGACGATTCGAGTAAACCAGGAACTCACTGGCTGGGTCTTTTTATAACCACACGTAAACATGCATTTGTCTTCAAATCTTTCGGAAATTTCATACCTTTAGCTCCTGCACAATTTCATACCTTCATGTTTAGAAACACCGACAAATGGACGTTCAACAATCGATTGGTTTAAAGCCCACTTGCAACAACCTGTGGTCACCACTGTCTACATTACCAGAAATTATCAGCCCGTGGGATTTCAATGGATGCAATTGCGAAGAAGACGTACACAGATGACTTGGAATGGAAGGACCAGCTCGTGAGATGTGAATATCTCGCTGACGAACTAACCAGTAAATTAAACGCTGAATGTTCTTGTAAATGGAATCAAATATGTACACCATTTAATGTGTTTTCACAAATTTAAAAAAAATGTAAAACTATCGTACAGAATTAATAAATTTGAATTGAAATATTACAATTTTTTTATGTGTCTGTGTGTATTTGTGGGTGTAATTACATTATTTATTTAATTAATTATTTTTTGTGGAATTGAAATTAAATTTTTGGAAATTAAAGCATAATAGTTGGTATTTATTACAATTACTTACTTACTTACTTTTCAAACTCGCTTATCCGTCAGGGTCGCGGGGGCAGCAGCCCTATAGAGGATCTCCAGCGATCGCGATCTTCCGCCATCAGCCGCATGTCATCCCTGGTAATATCCAAGTGACTCGAACCCAGATTCTCCATGTAGTCTAGCCACCTGGTTCTAGGCCGACCCCTTGGTCTCTTACCCACCGGCTTGGAAAATAACAGCTGCCTAGGAAGACTAGTTTGCGGCATCCATATCACGTGGCCATACCAGCCCAACTGAGATCTCTCAATGTGGAGAAGTAGCGGCTCAACACCTAAAGATTCCCTTATTGTGCTGCTGTACACTATCTAGTAGGGTAACGCCTGCCACACCTCTCAGAAATCTCATTTTGGCCGCTTGTACCCGCGATCGCACTCTTTCAGTCATTACCCAAGCCTCATGACCATAGGTGAGATTGGGGACAAAGATAGATTTGAAGACGGAGAGCTCGGCTTTGTTACCCAGCTCGCGTTTCATTATCACGGATCGCTACAGTTCACGTCTGACACAGCTTGCTGCACCGATCCGAGCATCCAATTCTTTCTCCTGCCGTCCATCACTTGTGAATGCAATCCCGAGATACTTGAATTTCTCCACCTGTCTCAATGAGGCTCCCCTAACATGGAGAGCGCACTGAGCAGGCTGTCTTGAAAAGACCAGAACCTCGGTTTTAGTCACACTGATTTTCATCCCAGCTTCTTCACATTTGGCTGCAAACCGGTCTAGTGCATGCTGAAGGTTCGTGCGAGAAGACCCAAGGAGGAGAATGTCGTCAGCAAAGAGCAACCTATCCACCAGGCAGTCACCTACACAAACACGCTCATCGCCTCGGCTGCCCCTGTCTATCCAGTCCATAAAGATAATAAACAAGAGGGGCGACAGTACGCACCCTTGGCAGAGTCCAACACCCACGGTGAATGGTCTTGACTTAATGCCATTTATCCGGACACATATCTCAGAGCTTTCGTACAGAGACATGATAGCAACCAGTAATTGCCCATCCACTCCATACTCTTGCAACACTTGCCAGAGCTTCTCCTGAGGAACTCTGTCATATGCTTTTTCGAGGTCAACAAAGCAAGCGTAGACCTCTTTTGCATACTCCCAGGATTTCTCAAAGATTTGCCTTAGAGCAAAGATGTGATCCGTCGTGCTTCGGCCAGGTCGGAAACCACACTGCTCCTCCGACAATTTAGAGTCGACTATTTCCCCACTTCTCTTCTCCAGACACATAGCATACACTTTCCCAGGAATGCTGAGCAAAGAGATGCCTCAATAGTTGTTGCAATCTCTCTGATCTCCCTTTTTGAAGATAGGGATCACAATTCCTGTCTGCCATTGCTTAGGGGCCTGTCTAGATATCGAACAACCTGACACACTCGAGTCAGCCACAGGATAACATCCTGAGTTATAGCCTTTAACATCTCGGACCGGATTTCATCATCATCTGCAGCTTTGCCAGTCTTCAGGGAAATAATTGGCCATCTGACTTCTGTTTCAGTGATACTACTGTGACTATTCTCCACTCCAAGGTGCACCTCATATGTATCAGTTGTTGTTGTCAGCGGATTAAGAAGAGATGCAAAGTATTCCTTCCACCTATGCAATACGCTCTCCTCCATTTTCAGAAGCCTCCCATCTGAACTCTTAATAGTTTGTGATGAAAGAGACTTCTTTCCACGGAGGCGGCGCACGGTCTGCCAGAACACCTTGTTTTTGCCAAACCATAGTCTGCCTCCAATTTCTCCCCGAACTTCTCCCAGGCCTTGGCTTTAGCTGTTGATACTGTCTTTGCTGCTGCTTTTCGCGGCTCAGTGTACCGCACTCTACTCAAAGTTGACTTATTTGCAAGTCATAGCAAATAGGCTTCCTTCTTTGCCTTGACAGCTTCTTGGACTTCACCGTTCCACCATGCAGTCCTTTTCTCACTGCCCTGCGCCACACTCAGCCACTTACGACCACAGCACAATGCAGCCGAAGTAATCACAGCAGTTTTAAATAACTGCCACTCCTCTTCAACAGTACCAGATCACTGGGTAGTTCTTTGAAACTTGAAGATATGTTATCTGCAAAGGTCTTCCTCACAGCTCTCTCCTCCAATGCCTCCCATTTGATGCGCCAAGTTTGCCTGAACCTGGTATTTCGCTTGATTGGCATGGATTCAGAGAACTGCAAAGTGCAGACAACAAGGTGGTGATCAGTTGATAGTTCTGCCCCTCTTCCCACACGAGTATCCAACACTGATCGGAATAGGTCGGCTGAAACAATTACAAAGTCAATCGTTGACTGCTGGTCCATTGCATCCCTGTACCAGGTATACTTATGGACATCCCTATGCTAGAAGAAGGTGTTTGTGATGGAAAGTCCATTTTTGCAACAGAGATCCAACAAGCACCTCCCATTCGCATTTAAATCGGGGTCACCATTCCTCCCAATCACGCCTTTCCACGTTTGGTCATCAGCCCCTACGTGTGCATTGAAGTCGCCCATCAGGATGCCAGAATCTGCACTCCCTCTCCTGCTAAGAGCAGCATCAACTTCGTCTAAAAAAGTGGTTACTCTGTGACTGCATTCGGAGCATATGCAACGAATAGAGAGAGAGACATTTTCCCCATCTGAAGCCTGAAGACTTAATTAGTACATACGAATTTACAAACATTTTTTTTTCTAATTCTTATTATTCTAATGTTGCCTAATCCCTCAAGTCGAGTGACAGAAGAGGTTTCTTACTCGTTGTGTGCATCAGTGATGGGGTAGGAGATATCCAGCATGTACATGCATGACAACCTTACATGCCTGTTCTATAAAACGGATTCAAAATCAACTCATCAGGAATTTTTAGTACTTTTAACACTTTAGTAAATTCACGCTGGACGACCGGCAGAAACTTTTTAGTATTAATGTTCATCACATCATCAATTAGGGTGTTAATACGGGACCCAGGAAGCGAGCTGCCGTTGATCGAGAGAAGACGCTGGTAGTCCAGCTAATAAGGTCAGGTCGCTCCTGAAGATGTCGCAACAACCTATCTCGACGAAGTTTGAGATCAAGGTTCCGTCTATCAGTGAAATTATTTTGCATAAGGTCCACTGCATCATCTTCTTTGGAATCATGAACATGATCATCGTCGTCATCAGCATCACAATCAGGGTACTCTTCAACAGAAACTTCAGATCTTACCTCAGGTGATTCGAACGAGGTGTGTGCCTCTAAATGGTTACCTTGCGATGTCGTTCCCTTAGTTGTACTCAGCAATGGTTGAAAGACGGATCATGCAACTGGGTTGGATGGTACATTTCCGTTTGTCGGATTTGTAACGTCAATACCGTGTCCCTTAATCTTATCGCTGCTGCGTCTCTTGACATTCAGGTATTTTTGTAACACATTAAGATAAAGCTTCATCTTCTGGTGTATATTAAGCATAGGCGAGTTTAAGATGTCGCTTATTTTCCGATCGAAGTTTTTTGCACGAGGCTTTAATAGTGAATCAGGGTGAGTTGTATATTGAGTGCTATTCAGTCCGCGAATCTCGCAAGTATTCGAGACCCGAATGTATTCGTGCTTTGTTAGGAACACGTACTTTTGCAGAATTGGTCGTGCAACAGTTCCTAACAACAGCGGTAGCTAGATTCCCGAACCTTCCTGATTGAGAAATGCCTTCTTACAATAGAGAGAAATTCTTTTATGTGCCGATCCTTTTATCATAGGTAAATGCCATCTGATAGACGGGTTCCACGCGTCTTGGTGATGCAGTAAATTGTAACAAATTTCACACAGAGACTTCACTTCATTTAAAGTTGCTTGCTTCAGTAAAAGCTTTCTTTTCTTAGGTGAAGCTATTTGCAGTGTGTGTAAAAAATAATGATGTTTACTCACAAGTGGTTCCATGACCGTGTCACCATTACGAGGTGCAGATCACAAATGAAGTGACTTGAGAATCACAACCGACTATTAGCGGTGTAAATCAAAGTTGGCCATTCAGTGGGTAAAATTTTACTCCTTATACGTAGAACGTCAGGACACTGTGTTGAGTCGACCAGGTAATAACTGTGGGGCTCCTTTGCTGCATCTTAGAATTCTTTTGTCAGTAAATCATCATACCCTGTTTGCGATGCCAGTGTCCTGATTTGGCGCAGATTCCGTGGAGATTTCATAAAAAAAATGTATTTTGAATTTAAGCTAATTTTCCTCATGTTCTTGACTTGAACAAACATATTTTGCATGATTAAAATGGTGACTATAACGGGTATATATTTGCTCGATTAATACGGAACAACTTGATTCGTTCACGAGATCTTCCAAAACCAGTAGGGCTTGTTGTTTATATTCATGAATCATTGTTGTATCCGGCACATCCACGTGGAATGGAATGTATGAGAGATGTAGCTCCTGAATTTCACGAGGGATTACAACACCATAACAATAATAAATATGAGAAGGAATTTTTTTCGAATAATGCGTTTTGAAATCTTAGTAAATTGGCCAGTAAACAAGTTTGGCTGCTACCAGAGGCCCCTGCAATAAGGACAGAGAAACAAGGTGAGAAATTAATATTCGTTGTGACCTCCATACTGCCTCAGTAATGTAAGAAAGAGAGGTGTTTTTTTGTTAAAAACAAGACATACAAATGAATAATAAACCCTTGTAAGTTAATCAAAACTTTTATAAAACAACAAACTCATGTATAAAGCAGCTGTAAAAAGAAGACCTCTCAAGCAACCAACGTACGCATGCACGCAACCCAACACACACAGACACACTCACACACACACACACAAACAGGTTAGCATTGAAAGCTTAGAATTGATTAGAATGAGGGGCGATAGCCTGGGTTAGTCAGTATTGTATTTATCAGCGAACTGAAAACAATTCAGGAAACTTGGGAATCGTGAATTTCAGGTATTTGTAAATCAGTGTTGTATTGAAAAAAGGAAAAAAGTAGTTAAAAATTACAGACAGTATACACAATTGAAAATTTTTTAAAATTTAGAATGGCAAACGTAACAATTGAAGCACGGAAACTGTCAACCACTCATACCTGTTATGGTGCACTGTTATTATTATTATTATTATTTATACTAATACTTTACACAAATTGTGGTAACGATGAAGTTGTGAAAATAAGTTATTGTAAGAAAGACACACCTGTGTATGCACAATGTAACCTATTTTGTAAAATAAAAAACTTGTGATGTGAAAGTAACGAGTGACTTTTGCCTGTAATCATCGATTTTCATTGAAAACAGAAATATTTTCAGTTTAAAATGTTGCACGTGAAAAAACATTTGTGAAACAAAACTAACATTACCGAATAAAACCGTGAAAATTCCTGCATTCGCTTCATCACGCGGTTAAAAAAAACTGCGCCCAACAATTAACTGTAAGCTGGAGAACGCCATAGAGCCGAAAACGGTGACGGGATTTTTCTGCAAGTATAGAAAAAAAGCGGTTCAAAAACCGCATTGCAGCCAAACGACGGGAAAATTCCTGTACATCACAGGTCAGGCTGGAAACAAAAGTCGCAACTACACATTTAAAGACAACGAAAAAAAGCGTAAAAATGACTGGAAAAAGAAAAGAAATACGCGGAATGATCTTAACACTCTGTGTACAACGGTTTAAAATTTGGTCTTGATCGAAAAAAAACTTATGAGATTCAGAGTCACAGAGATTTGAACTCGGACCGCCGTTCAAGGCTGTGATCAACAGGCTAAGCTGCTAACCACTGGACCACAGCTGTTTTATTAAGGTTACTTATTGCTAGGAATTAAATACAGTGTTTAGTTAGAAGTGTTAAATTACAAGGTATTTACAAGGTAATGTGATTTAATGTTGGTTGGTAGCAGGGGGTGTCTAGCAAAATCAGTCTTTTAAGATGGCTTCATTCCATTTATGTCTGGCTGATTGTCCCTTAAATTTTAGCTGCTGAGTTACGCTGGCAAGGAGTCTGTGATGGAGGGCTGCAGTTTCGACAAATTCTTCATGCACCTGGCAGCAGTGCACCCAGATGGAATGATTGGCAATGGCTACTAGTTTCATGAGAAAGGTGGGGGACTGTGGAGGTATGTCAAGGTAGAGGACTTCTGCTGGGGTTATAAGGAGGAGGTGCTCGAGGGACTCCATTCGGTTATCTGGCCCCAAATACTTCTAACGTCGTTGCATTCGAGGAGGAGGTGCTCGAGGGTCTCGAAGGATGAGCAGTGGGGGCAGAGGGCATCTTCATCTTTGATTATGCCCCTTTGGATGGGAAGAGCACCTGTAGGGAGGGCTTTGTGAATAATTTTCCAGTTGGTGTTTTTAACAGATGGCTCAATCCGTAGTCTGGGAATGTTAGGGAAGGGATTGGGCGCTATTAGCTTTGGATGAGATGTGATAACAGGGAGTAGGGCTCTGTATAGTTGTTTGTTGGGAATGGTGAGTACTCGCGTAGTTGGGATTTTTGACGAGATGGATAGGGCTATATTTCGGTAAGTTCGATAAAAGGAAGGAGCATTTCTAGGCTAGTCGGCGGGGTTGACTGGGGTGGTGGCAAGAAAGTTTGTAATCAAACCATGATCTGGCGAGGCAGCCAATGATTTAGAGGTGCATGTATATGATGCAATGAGAGAACGTTTTGTTGCCATGGCAATCGAACATTGGTTTCCAAGTATATTTAACAATGAGCAAGACTTCAGTATAATAGCTGAGATTGTTAGGGCAGTCTCTATCGTGGAAACAAAACGAGTATTTCTTTCAAGTGGTCTATGGCGAAAGTGGTCTACTGGAAGTGTATGCTTTTAGGTTAATGTCCCCTTGATCGCTTGGTTGGTAGAGGATTTCCCTCCGAATGGGGCGAAATGTTTTATTTCTCCATATAAAATTGACACATACAGTGCGAATTTCATTAAGTTCTCACATGGGGATTATGTTACCTTTTGCTTGGTGCCAGAACTTGCTTAAGGCAAAGCAATTAACAATTTTGGTCCGGCCGTAGTAGCTGAGTTTACGTTAAGTCCAGATTTGGAGCCTCACTCTTAGGCGCCTCACCAGTTCAGTCCAATGCGATTTTTCTTCCTTCCTAGAACCATGGTTATTAGAAGTTAGAGGTTGGTCTCCTCCTCAAAAGGCTATTAGCGCCAAAGGAGACCACCGGATGGCATTGAAGGCCACTAGTAGTCTATTTTTAATATATGTAGAAGCTGAATTAAAGCAATTTTTTTTTATTTTTTTAAATTTTATTTCAATTTACATAACCAAAAAATTAAACTTAGGGAATATAAAACACAGAAGACAATCTTGCAATTCAGAATAATTTCTAAAAGTATTTTTTAAAGTCCAAAAACATCTTTTTTGTCATTACAAATTAGATAAAACATCTTATATTTCATTAATAATAAATATATTTTTTAAAATTATGAAAAATTGTAATTGTCGAATAATAATTTTTAACTTAATCAATAAATAAAAGAATTTTAAAAAAGTAAATAAAATAGATATTGAATAACAAAAACAATTACCACCAATAGAATCATCACCAAATTAGTAAAATTTCTAGATATTTTAATGTACATCATAAAATTTTTTAATTAAATCATAAATAAAAATTCACTATCAGTATAAAGAATAATGTAAACAGCCAAACCTGATATCATGACCAAATTTTTACAATAGACATACCAAATACATTTATATGAAAATATTCCAATTATACCAACATTAGACAACATAAAAAAGAATTTAAAAAACATTTACTTTTATTAAAATATTAAAAATCATAAAAACTATCATTTATGTTTCATTAACAAAATTTATATCCAAACAGGTGAACCTATGGGCACTTCATTATCACCTATCATCATAAATTTTTATATAAACCATATGGAATACTAATAATTAAATACCTCACAACATGAACAAAATATCTAAATTTAATTAAAATATGAGAAGATATTTTAATTATCACCAGTAACTCTATACAAACAATAGTATACAACACCCATTAACTTTTACAACCAATAACATGGAGAATAATAAAATCACAAAAAATAATAAAATATTAATATTAATATTTGAGGTATAAGAAAAATCCAAATAAAGGTCCACATTATCTATCAGAGAAGTCTGTACACCAAAACTTAATACTATCAAATATTTTCAATGAATAAAAAAAATCTAACCTCACCATAATATATACCTCAAATAATTTGTTATTAATATAATAAAAATAGAAGTTATTTTTATAATATTAATATAAGTTATCAGTAACAAATACACAATAAAATTAATAGACGACTCATTCAAAACGACTCCAAAAACATACACAAAACAACCAAATTAAAAGGTATTCAAACATCATGCAATACAAAAACTTTTCATAAAACAGAAAAAAATAATAGAACAAATACTCAACATTAAATAATACCAAAATTAAAAAAAATAACCCTGCTTAAAATTAAAAAAATAAGCAAAAGAAATCAGCATTGGCGAAGGTCTCCATTGAAACTAAGCTTAATTTATGGTGATTAATAGACTACTGACACATCGAAGCCACCTAGTGGGAGCAGTTTTCCCCAATTACGTTTTTAGCGTCGAGAACAAAGGAGTTGACCAACCACTAACTTCTAATAACCATGCTAGAACCAAAGAAGACGCCTAGGATTTTACCGATGGTCTTTGTGACGGTGATGTCAGGAAGTGGGTTAGAGGTATTCTGTTTTCTTTGATGAAGTATAGTGGTCGTGATTTTTGATTTTTAAGGTTTTAGCATCATCTAAAACCTTATTAACGATGGTACAGATGTATGTAACATGTATGTCACACGCCATAACTTTTGAAAGGATGGATTTAGAGGCTTGAAATTTTCTACACACGTAGCCCCTATACAGAGGACGGTGCGAAAAATATAGCGAATCCTCTTGGGTGGCCTGGGGCCCCTCAGGGGACACTTGTATGAATTTCATGGTTCCTTTTTTATCTTTTGAACATAGAGGGCAAAAATCCTGAAATTTCGTAGAGTTGTAGTGCGGTTCTAAAAAAATAAAATTAAAATGCAAGAAAAGTGATATAAGCCTCTAGGGCCCCGCCGTAGGTCCCGAGGCCCCAAATACAATTGAAGCGATAGCATTTGAACGGAACGACCTGAAATTTTGTATATTTATAGTGTTAAACTGATTTCCGGACAATTGCCCAATATGTAACAATAAAGATCTGAAGAGGTAATAGGAAAAATAAAACTGATACAAAAGGGAAAATGACCAGAAAAACAAAGGAATGTGGATAGTGATGATTAAATAGAAATAAAAACTCTTAAACCACAAAGAATATAAAATCTTGTAAACATTCCAAGGAGGAGCTTTAGCAGTGATGCAGAAATACATTTATACGTTATTTTATCTATTATTACCCATTTATCTGCACTTTTTACCTCTCCCCAAGTTTTTTTTAATCAATAAAGTTATTTTCTCGAACATAATATGTAAAAAATGTAAAAAACCTCGTACATTCTTTCCTTTCTCATCATTTCCGAACGTATGGTATATCACATGCCATATGTTGCCTTAGTTCTGAGAACCAAGTTACTGCCACCCCCCGCAAATTCGATCCCACTGGAACAATTGGGCCTAAATTTCATAGTAATGTCGATCTTACCTAAAGGAATCTGGATACTGGATTTTATGCCTTTACGTACCTAATTAGCACATAGTTATGTTGCCCTCTGAATCCCACCCCCGTAATTCCGATCCCCGTATACCAGTCAAAACCAAACAAAATAGTGCAGATAGTAAGCTGCATTCCGAATTTCAACCTTCTACCTCAAAAAAATGTAGATATTATGAAGGGGACGGATGACATTATAAAACCAATAAGTAGCTCTTTACGAGGGTCATTCTTATTCTACTTACGAGGGTCAGTCAAATGGAAACTGGAAATATTTTTTTACAGCTCCTTTATTACAGACAGAGTTGGTACACTATTTTTCAATGTAGTCCCATCTTTTCGATGCATTTCCGCCAGCGAGTCAGGAATGCATAGATACCTCGGGGGAAAAAATAGTCATATAATGGAGCTCTTGCTTATAGGAATCTGCATACCGAATTTCACTTCTTTATATACGTAAATACACTTAGACCTTTTGGTCCCCTCTAATTTTCATTCCCAAAACTCCGACCTTAGTGGGCTAATCAAATCCACATGCCCATAGTAAACTATATTCCGAATTTCAACCTTCTACCTCAAAAAATGTAGAAATGATGAAGGGTGATTCAAATTGTGTAAAATAAAACCAATAAGTAGCTCCATTTTTCCGCTACTTAATAATAAGCTTATAGATTATGAGCACTTGAGCAATCGTGCGTCGACAAAGTGATTTCACGTGCGCGCGCCGATGTCAATAATGCTTAAAAGATGAACAGAAAGTAACAATGTATTCCTTCTTGACAAATCAATTGTTATAAGACATGCACTTGCACTGTTTGAATTCTTTACACTCACTGTTTTAGCATGTGAATTCGACTTGAAGGAGTCCACGAAAAAATCTGAAAAGCTGATACGGCCGAGCTAAGACTTTGATGGTCTTATTTGTGAAAACAGAATTTGAAAAAGTTATTATTCGTTTTCAAGTTATCGTGCAAACGGCGGACGGACGGCCGGATAAACGTAAGACCAAGGGCGCATTCTTATAACTAGCGTTTATGTTAAAGCTCCTAATAAAAAGAAAAATACAATCTGTATGCATTTCGAAAGCAAGGCTTTCATCATTCAGTAGGACTAGTGACAAACCTCGAGAGAAGAGAGAATTCAGAATGATGAAAGCCTTGCTTTCGAAATGCATACAGGTTGTATTTTTCTTTTTATTTTCGTTGTGGTTTAAGAGTTTTTATTTCTATTTATTTATAGTGTTGTATTAAAAAATATAGCAAATATACAAGAAATGTGATGTAGGCCTATGTGGCCTGCCAGAAGACCTCGAGGCCTCAAATACAAATCAAGTTATAACTTTTGAATGGAAAGGTCTAGAAACATGAAATTTTGTATATTTTTAGTTGGGTACTAAAAAATATAGCCATTTTAGAAGGAAGCTGATATAAGCCTCTAGAACTCCGCCAGGGGCTTCGGGGCACCAAATACGTTTCAACGGAAAGGCCTAAGAACCTGAAATTTTGTATATTCATAGTGTGGTCAGGGATTAGGAAGAACTATTCTCCCTATTCCCTGCTGTGATACTAAATATTGCAAATATACCAAAAAAGTAATATAGGTCCCAGCAGAGCCCCACAGGCCCCAAACACTAGTAACAACTTTTAGATGAAAAGGTCTAGAAATCTGAAATTTTGTTTACTTATAGAAAATTATGACCAACTGAAAACAACCTGTTGTTCACAAAATAATTTTATTAAGCATATACGCATTTTGAATTCCTTGAGTTCATTATTCAATGCCAATACCTTGAGTTTCTATATTCAATGCCAATCCGAACTCCTTGAGGTATTAGCATTGAATAGTGAACTCAAGGAGTTCGAAATACGTATATGCTTAATAAAATTCTTGTGTGGACAAGAGGTTGCTTTCAGTTGGTCATGTCGTTATCCACAGTCCTTTCCAGTTTCTCATATAGAAAGTTACTTAAAAAAATTAGCTAATATACACTAAAAACTGGTATAAGGCGCTTGGGTCTCGACATGAGCTCTGAGCCCTCAGTCACAAATCAAGCTATAACTTTTGAACCGGAAGTCCAGAAATCTGAATTCTTGCATATATATGTGTTCTTAAAATTTTAGCTCTTATACACCTAAACTTATATATTCGTTTAGGGCCCTGTCAGGGGCCCTAAACACAGAGCTATAATATTTGAACGAAAAGGCTTAGAAATCTGAAAATTTGTATACTTATAGTAGTTTACTAAAAAGTTAGCTAATGTACCTGAAAAACTGGTATAAGGCTCGTAAGTCTCCACAGTGGCCTTGAAGCCCAAATCACCAATAACCTAACATTTGAATAATAAAAAGGCCTAAAAACTTGAAGTTTTATATTTTTACAATGCGTTACTTAAAAATTATTGACAGTATACAAGGAGACTGGTATAGGTCTCGGGGCCCCTGGCGGCCGCATATACAAATGAAGCTATAAAATTTGAACGGAAAGGCCTACGGTCCTGAAATTTGTTAATCTATATGAAAAATTCTATAAGTCTCTTGGCAGGGGAGTTGCGGCCTCAATCTCAAATCAAGCTATAAATTTAAAACCAGAAGTCCAGAAACCTGAAATGTTTTATATTTATAATGTATTGTTTAAAATTTTAGCTATTACACACTAAAATTGATATAGTCTTCTGAGACCTCGGTAGGGGCCGCGAGGCTCCAAATACAAATCAAGATATAACTTTTGTACGAAAAGGCATAAGAACCTGAAATTTTGTATGTGCCCCTCCACTTATTATAGTCACGAGCCGCTACTGCTCGTAACATTTTGATGCTAAAAACCTTTTATCGTTGGATAACGATGCCTTAACTAATTTTTTCCTGTTAATTTTGCAATCACAGGCAAGCTGGTGTTGATCCAGGATGTTGACAATTCTATGTAGAGATGCAACATCCTGGACAACTAGATTGACATCGTCCGCGTAAGCAATGACTTTGATATCTGTTTTACTTTCTGGGGAGGGGGTCCCTTCTGAGAATTGCATCGCTAAGGGGCAACCTTGATGAACCGAACACTCAACGTTGATGCTCCTGGATGTGTATCCGTTGATGAGGATTTAACAGGCAATATTTCTGTGGCAGAGTTTGATCCAGGATATGAGGTTTTCTCCAAAACCCATGCTTTCCAGCACAAGCCATAAGTATACCATACCCTGTCAAAGGCTTTTTCTTGGTCGATGGAGAGCATGTATGCTTCGATGTTGTTCAGTTTACAGTAGTCCTTGCTAATTCTTATGGTGTGGATGGAGTCGTGTATCAGCCTGCCCTTAACTGCGCATGTTTGGTCCTCTTCTATTATTTCGTCGAGGACGGTTGAAGTCCTGTTGGCAATGATTTTGGCGAGGGTCTTGTAGTTGGCGGTCAGAAGCGAGATTGGTATCCACATGCTTACTTCTGTGGGTTCGTCAGTGGCTTCGCCTTTCGGTAATAGAGTAATTATACCGAGTCTTTGGGAAGGGGTGAGTTGCCCATTTATGACGCTGTCATTGAAGACGTCCACGAGTGGGTTTCTCAAGTGTTCGTGGAAGCGTTTATAGAATTCGAATGGGATGCCATCAACGCCAGATTTGTTGTTGGTGCTCTGCTTAATTACTTGGATGACTTCTTGGGTCTTTATCGGCTCTTCCAACTTCTCCCTTTGTAGTTGGCTGATCTGCTTTGTGTTCTTTAGAAAGAATGGCCGTATATTGGGTTCTGACTGTTTTGGGAAGAAGATGTTTTGATAGGTGTTTTCAAATTGTTGCATTATGTCGGAGCGTGTGTGCAGAACTAGTCCTTCCTAGTTTTTGAAGGCGTGGATGTTTTTTTCCTGGATTGGGTTGCCCCCTATTTAAAGAAAAATTTGGTTGGTCTTTCATTGTTGTCAATCAGTTGGGCTCTGGAGCGGATCATAGCACCCCGAGGTTTATCCTCGAGCTTGGTGTTGAACTCCCGCTTCAATTTGTTATAGTTATGGAGGTCAGTGGTAGGGTTTGCATTATATATTTCAATTTCCGTTATAGGTGTTTTATTTCGTTGTTCTGAGCGGTCTTAATTGAGGTTGAGTGTTTAACAGCGAGGCCTTTAAGTTTTGCTATCAGTTTTTCACACCAGATGGTGTCATGGTAATTACTGTTGATTTCTTCTTCTAAAAATTTGGTCATCTCGTCGATGAACTGTTGGTTGGCAAGAAGACTTTCTTTGAATTTCCAGAATCCAGGTCCTGCCATGTTAAGCGTGGGGGGGGGGGGGAGTGTAATATAATCGTGGTCACTGAAAGGGCAGGGTTCAATGTCTGTTTTCGTATCATTGTCAACTAGGTCCTTGCTGATATAGAAATTGTCTATTCGGGTGTGTGCTGAGTTCCCAGAGAAAGTGAATCCCAGTGCTGTTGGGTGTTGCATTCTCCAGACGTTGATCAGATTATTTTGGTGAATATGTTATTGAGCCTTTGCCCATGAGTGTTACTGGCCTCGATGTCGCTTCCTATCTTGTAAGAGGTATTGTCTGTGATGCATTTGAAATCTCCCGCTAGATCAGTTTCCCGTTAAGCGAAAGGTATTCTGAAATAATTTTGTTGATATAGAAGTTTCAGTGGGTCGGATTGTCGGGTAAATAACAGTTGATTATGCGGAAGGGGATAGTATTTATCGTGGCATCAATGGTTAAAATTCTACCTCCTTGTCTGGCATTGATTGTTTTACATGAATTGGGGATGGCGTTCCGATTAGGGTACAAACACCTGCGTTTCGGGGGGCACCGAGGTTCCAGAAGCATTGATAATATTTATCGTAGCACTGAGTTGCCTCTAGTGCTGTACTTTGTTCATGAGTTTTGGTCTCCAATAGACAGGCTAACATGATTATCATTTTAGTAGGTAATCTAGTAATGCTCTTTTTTTCTGATGACTGTGGTAGCCCCTGATATTTAGGGAGGCTACTTTTAATTGTTTAAAGTCCATGATGGGTATTAGTAAGTTACTGTTTAGTACGTGCATTAGTGAATCCGCTTTTGTATGATGCATAATTAGGTCACGATAGATGGGGGGATGAGTCATGTTGTTGTCACTGTGGGGTGTGTGCTGCAGGGGGGGGTAGGGGAACGTGGTGGTGGGGGTTAGGATATGAGGAATCGGGAGGATTATGGGGGGGGGGATACGGATTGATTTTAACTGTTTGACTTGTTATCTCTTTGCCCACGGGGGGATGCGTTTCCTGATTGTTTCGTTTTCTTCTCTTGTTTCCTGGAATGGCTTCGCGATGTGGAGGTGGAGGGGGGTTCTTTTCGTCTTTCTCGGAATTCTTCTTTTTCTCGGGAGCGGGTTTGTCTTCCCGGGATTCAGATTCTCGGCGATTTTGGCAGGTCTGGATTTCTGATGTGTTTAATATTTCATCTTTGATTTCTTTTTCATAGTCTGTACCTTCCATTTCGGTTGGAGCATCACCGATGCTATGGTCGACCTCCATCCCAGCTGTCGTTGTAGCATATATCTTTGGGCAACAGGGGTCCAATGGTGCGTGCATTATTCTGCATTTTCCGCAGAGTTCAGCACGACATTCTTACCGTACGTGACCCGTTTCTGCCTTTTATGATGAGCAGAGCGGTTGCGCCTCCGATGATTATCTGGTGAGAGATGTCTTCTATTTGTATATTTGGTTTCAGCTGGATGCAGGCTCTCCTGAAGTGTGTGTGGCTATCAGGTATCAGCGAGCCTAGATTTCTTTACCCGGATGATGTGGGTGACCCTGCCGTAGTTGACGAAGGTGGCAGCTATTTCTTCATTGGCAATTTCAAAGGATAGCCAGTGAATCTTTACCATTATGTCGGCCTGAGCGGGGGTGGTAATGATATAGTCGAAATTCTTCACTCTGAGTTTGGCTGTTTGGAGTAGTTTATTTCTCGCTTCTGGAGGGGGCTAATGGCTGCTATGTCTTCTAGTGTGAGTGTCTCACTTAGTGGGAGAGCAAAGTAATTTTGTGTGTAAGATTTACCACTTGGGTCTGCGTGGGTCACGGATTGCTTGAATTTAAACCGGGAAAGGTTTGTTCGGAAGCTGGGGGGTAGGGTCCCCGGGCAATGGTGTGGGTCATGGTGTGCTTCTTAGTGGGCTGTTCAGCGGCAGTCATCGCTATATCTACTTAGGCTTTACCCGTACTTGGTGTAAGGAAGGACAGCGTGCATAAGGTTGAGCTCGCCAGGCTGGGAGTGGAAGCTGATACGTCTGACTAGGTCGGAAACTAGGTCACAACTCACCACAGCTGGTACACATTCAAAGCGCAGTGAAAATCACAGGTAACGTTTTTTTTATTATTAATTTTTTTAAACTTAAAACGCAAAGACGAAGAATTAATTCAACAGGTTATATTAAGAAAAAACGATGGAACACCCAGAGTAATTGAAATGTTACCCAGTCAAGTGCAGGGAGGCATGGTAACAAAGAGTAACAAAGTCAAGTGTTTCCATAAAAAAACAAACTTGCAGGTAAAAAGAAAATAAAAAAGTAAGAACAACATAAAAAATATGTTGTTGAAGAGTATAAAAAAATTCGGATGCGCAAAATTTCGATGGCATATAGAAAAACGCGAGTAGAATCACCAGGTACCAACACAAATTGGGCGACTGAAAAACAAGGCATCACGAGTTGAGTGCATGCAAGCAATCCAAAACTGATGGACCTTTATGTCGGTCTAACCTCAACGGACTTTCTTTTGGACTTGTTCATTTGTGTTTTCTCAAGTATGGACAGGACTTTTCACTGGACTGGACATTTCATCGTGTGAGTGACATTTTGTGTGTTTCTTACTTTTGTCGGTGTGCGTGGCCGCAAGCATGACTTGGGTGTTCACGACCCGACCACCACCAACGCCACTCTCAACTGCTTCTGAGAAAGGCCTGAGACGATGGATCAGATGGTTCTACTCATCTTCGATGGACGCTACGCAGTATGCGACGTTATAAAGGCCATCTATGCGAAGATTGTCATAGCTCCAAGATTACCGTCGGAGAATCCGGCATTCATCTGTCTTCAGAAGTTGTCAGCCACGGAGCTCGGATGCTGCGCCAGTCGGCGAATATAGCGGAGGTTATGACACAAAAGTTCATTTTTTCCCAGCGGGGCCATCGCATCTCATGGTGACTGTGAGAGGGGTTAACACCTTGTTATCGAATAAGTATGTAATGAATTTTTTTCGTGACTTTGGTGAGATTTATAAGTTTTACAGACCAGGTCATTCAGATACTCTCGGGTCTCCAAAACGGAGATGTATTTTTGGAAATGAAATTGAAAAGAGAGATTCTCGACTCCATGTTTATGCATGGTGAAAGAATATAAGTAATGTAAAGGGGCATGAGAAGGTGCTGTTGGTATTGTCGCAAGAAAACCCATGTCAAGAGGGATAGCCCTCTGTTGAAGCGATGCGATTTCTGTAATCGCTTAGTGGGAAGGAACCATCACTGCCCACAAAGTGCTCTTGCGGATGAACGAGCTAATCCACCTTCAATGCCTTTTTTGGAGCATTTAGATGCTCAAGAGAATAATTGCCAACGAACATCCCCATCTACGCCTGCAGATGGAGATAGGCGTTCTTTAAATGTAGTTGATGCTCAGATGGACGAGTTCGCAAGTCACGATGAAGACCCGAGCCTCTACATCGGTCCTCAGCTAATTATTGAAACAGAGTTTCCGTCGCTGACGTTACAGATCGCTGGACTCAACCCCTGAATGTTTCTTCTCCACCATCATTGCCATCTGTAAAAGCATCTACTCATCCACTAACAGTACCTGATGAATCCAATAAGACTGAAGACCAACAAGCTAGACATACTAGATCAAAGCGTCAATCATCAAGATCATCTCGGCAAAACCTTAAGAAGTCGCATTCGAACTCTGTCGATACAGCTACGAATATCATTAACATCGAGCGGGACCGATCACCGAATGTCAGATCTACATCTACTGAGAGTCAACAGTCTTTGTCGGGGTCTGGTCTGCCCTCTCCTAATAAGTCGTCAGTATGTGGATAATATCATTGAACATTAGATTATTAGGCTCTCGGTCTGCCCTCTTAAAATAAGCAGTCAATACTGTCCACTTTTATTGCTCTGCATTCGCCAGATATTTTGATCCTGCAGGAGGTCAAATTGGCACCCTCGCAGCCATTATATAACCTAGACAGCTTGCGTAATCGTTGGCCAAAGAGCCAATGGTATATTAACTTTAACTAGTCGTTTAGACTAGGGAACATTATTGCCATCTTCGACCCCAATATTCAATTTACGCACAAATTGCAAGATTTCGAATGCAGAGTGATAGCTTTGGATTTATTAATATCTAGTTTTAAGCTCCGGCTGCTCAATGTTTATGTTCCTTGCCGTCCAATAGAGAAACGTAATTTTTTCGAGGGTTTTGATTCCTTTTTGCGTGCTTCTCTTCCATTAGTTATCGCAGGCGACTTTAACTGTCACCCAGATGGTAATAATATCTTTTCCTCTGGGTTAGTGTTCTCTCTCTGCTAGCAAAGTGTGTTGTTTTATTTATGGCCAGCAATCCATTCCGTCAAGGTGTCTGTCTGTCTTCTCGATTAGATCTGTTTTTAATATAACAATGTGTTTGCTGACTCGCCAGGTTCTATGACCATTGTTCCGTGCAGTTTTTCTGATCATAGCGCCATTGTTTGGAATTGGCAACCTCCGTTGAGTGTTAGAGTGGCTGCGTCTCCATCTTGTCAGTGGTTTCTGAACATTTCTTTATTGGACCACGAGATCTTGATGGATTCTTTTGTTCAATTTGTGGAACAACACCTCCACAATTTGCCTCTGACCCTAGACTCGTGGTTGTTGTTAAAATCTAAGACACGCTGGTTTTTTTAAGAAAATTGGCATAAGCGAACCCAGGGCTCGTAAGTTTCACCTCCTCATCCTTGAGGAAATCCTAAGGTTTCTTAGAATGTACACCCCTAAAGAAGAGTTTGTTGGTCCTTGAGGACATACGCCAAGTCAAATGTGAAATCAATGCTTTGTTGGTAAGGAAAGCTGCGGGCGCGGCTCTATAGGCCAAGCTCAAATGGCTTTCTGATGTTCGGCATATGTCGTCAGCTGTGTTTGCTGAAGAACGAGGTCGTGCGGCATTTCATGCCCACTTTTCCTCCTTTTTTGATAATCTAGCCCCCCCTTCAGAAGCCACGAAGTCTTGGGTAGAGACTTTGCCTCCTTTTGCTGATGACACTGACACAATTATAACTCGACCATTTGTCAATGATGAACTGATGTCATTTCTGTCTGTTGGGGGTCGTCTCCAGTCCAGTCCGTGTGTGGATGGCTTTCCGTACAGTTTCTACATCAAAACATGGAAAGTAATTTGGCCTTTTCTTGTTAAGGTTTTTAATTCCATTCTTTCTGACCCTTCCTCCATTACCTCTGAGTTTACAGTGGGCAGGATTATTTTGCTGCCTAAAACCCCATCTCCCGAGCAGGTTTCTCAGTGGAGGCCTATTACTCTCTTGAATACAGATTATAAGATTTTCACTGGTGTCTTGCAAAGTAGGCTAAAACTCTTTGCTTCTGGTTTTTTTGTTGCTGGTCAATCCTGCTCAGTACCATCGCGCAGGATGTCTGATAACCTTGTTGCAATTCGTTGTGTAATGGAGGAAGCGCTTCTGCGTCGTCAAACACTTGCGATTCTTAGTTTGGTTCAAGAAAAGGCCTTTGACAAGGTTAACCATGCCTTTTTATTCGAGATTTTGTATCATCTTCGTCTTCCTAATTTTGCTTTCGTTATAGCCTTGCTTTACACATCAGCCACCTCTTTCATTTCTGTAAATGGTTTGGTCTCACCTTCCTTTGCTCTCTTGAAAGGGGTCAGACAAGGATGCCCGCTGTCGCCCCTTCTGTATATTTTTCACCTTGAACCGCTGTTACCATATCTGAACCGTCACCCTCAAGTGAAAGGATACTCTTGGCCAGCTGCGTCTATAACATCACTACGTTAGCGTATGCCGATGATGTCGTTTTGTTTGCAGCAGACCCTGATACCCTGGAAGTCTATAAAAATGTTTTGATCTATTTAATGGTTCCACCAAAAGCTCTATTAACCTTGGGAAATTTAAGCGGATTGTTTTTGGGCATTGGTCTGGTGATAATCTTCGTCGTCTTCCGATTTCTTGGGGTGATGTATTAGTTGTGTTAGGCTATAGCTTTTCCTTTAATCTGCCCATGGAAGCCAGTACTTGATAAGTGTATGTTTCGCCTACATAAGGCTTTTCGGTTCAAAACTTCTATGCTGGAGAAAGTTCGCTTTGTCAAACCATATATTATCCCTTTATTGACGGCCAAATATCTGTTCTCTGTGCCTTCTCAGCAAAAGCAAGCAATTTTGCGGAGGAAAATCGTCAATTGTGTTTGGGGCGTAACAATTGTGTTTTGACATAACCAAGTACCGAAAGGTTAAACTAAAGAATTCGCGGAACCATATATTAAACTGCCCTATGTTAATATTGTAAGTTTCTAATGGACCATAACGATCCATTAACCACGTAACTTTGAACCAATTTAGATTATCATTAATTTTACGTTATATTCATTCATGACACATCATTCCAAGTCATTTGATATGGTACATGCCATATTTTAGCATTGAAAGTTCCAATGAACCATAATGGTTCCACTAAACCAGGTTCCTTGAAACCAATTTCGACTATCATTAATTTTTCTTTATATTCATTCATGACACATCATTCCAAGTCGTTTGATATATTACATGCCATATTTTAGCATTGAAAGTTCCAATGAACCATAAAAATTCCACAAAACCAGGTTCCTTGAAACCGACTTCGACTATCGTTAATTTTACGTTATAATCAATCATGACACATTATTCCAATTTGTTTGATATATTGCATGCCATATCTTATCATTGAAAACTTTTGAGTGTGTCATAAGGATATCATTAGAGCACGTGCCATTTTTTTGATTTCAACCATTTTTGATTCCCGGAACCATATTTATTAATTGGAGAAAATAGTAATTTATAACCGCTTCTATCTCGTCATTACGATTTCTTTGATATATTACTCAATATATCTCTATTTAAAATTGCTAGGTGGGGTCGTGAAGGAACCATTTGTGCACGTGCTATTGAACCAATTTAGATTATATTTGTGATTGGTTCGTGCCATGTACCATATTCATCGACTGACAAAAATAATAACGAATAACCGCTTCTATCTCTTCATTACGATTTGTTTGATAGATTACTTAATATGTCTTCCCATTGAAAAGTGCTTGGCGGGAAAATTGAGGTACCATTTGTGCACGTGCCAATGAAACAATTTTGATAACATTTGTGATTTGTTCATGCCATGAACCAAATTCATCGACTGACGAAAACAGATTTTGAAAATCTCTCATAGCCTCGGAGGAGTTACAGTTACAGACAGATGGACAGACAGACACGTTTCCCCATACTGATAGCATAAAGCACCTTTCGGTACTTAATAAGGGGGGGTGGCCTTTTTCATTAAAAATTACACCAGTGAGTGTGGCCAGATGTAAAAAACCATCTTGTCACTCCCAAACCATCTTGTCACTCCCAGGAATCATTTCAACTCCTCGTTCTCTCATCCTATTGTTGAAAACACACGGAATATCTCTCAGCGTCACGATATGATGGAGGACAGAAGTAAAAAAAGACCATTAATTCTGTATAATCCAATAATTCAAGATATATCTTTACCTACACCTTTCTGTAATACTGTCAGTTTTGGTACTCCGACTGCTAAAGTTCAACTGGTTCAATGAACCAACAAATTTCTAATAATCATGGTGGTAAAACCCAGTGCGGAAATTTTACCAGCAATACTGTTGGGAAACAACTTGCACATTGCAATGAAAGTTTTGAAACTACAGAAGACTTGCCTAAAAAGTACGCCACTATTCAAGGTTCTGGGACTAGCCTCACTCTCCAATCGGCACAGCGCAGTAATTCTTACCACAAACTTTTTATCACACGCTTGATACCCGACACTACTGAGGAAAATGTGGGAGCACATTTCTTCTTTTTCTCCTACACGAGCTGTTTGCCACAAACTAAAACTAAAGCGCCCTAATTATGCCTCATTTTATGTTTCCGTTCCTAGAACTGAGGTTGATAAATTTTATCTATCAACAAACTGGCCTGGTAGGTTTTTTTTTATTTTATATATTTTAATCCAATACGTCCATCCAGGGCTTGTATGGCCAGAGGCCAACGAGTTGGGTCCCTGGATGAACCTGGATTAACGACTGTTGTATGATGGTCACAGCAATCGGGGGGGGGGGGGTGAAGATCGTGAGCCACGGTTGGTCGCCCGTCCAGTGACTAGACGTGCCTGATGCTGATGTTGCTTAACTTCACAGAACTGGTGTTTCAGTGAAAGCCCACCAGGCCACGGCCTCCCCCAAGTGGCCGGCAAATGGTTTTAGTTCTTCCTTTTAAGGGTCGGCATTACCCCAAAGTGTTTGTACAATCCGTTGCCTGTAACAAATGGAGAATCGATGTCTTTGGTTGGCAAAATGAACAAGATGACAAAATCATTTGTACATGAAAATATGGCTGATTCTGTTAGATAGTGCTGAGACGGATTCTGTGTCCCTAACAAATCCTCAACGCTCAGATCAAATTCCGCCTACTTCAGCATCGGAGGGGAATTTTAAAGTTTAAAGGTTCAGTTCTTCTTGTAGGTGATTTCAATATCAACTTAGCTTCAGGAGGTCATTACGCCCACTTAAAACACTTTCTAATTCGTGATCTTTTAGCTGTTTGTGGACTTCAGTTTTTGCTGCCCTTTGAACAGAATCCTGACGTTATGCTTGATTCTATTGTTGCAAATATTCATGCATCTATTACTATGTGGCGTCCCCCCACCCCCGCAAACGGTCAATTCCCCACTCTAGTATAAGACTAAGAAGTGTTGGGGTGAAGGGCGCTAGGGTTCGAGACCAAACTCAGAGAAGAAATCCTGGTACTGCGATATTATTATTCAGATCAAATTTATTCGACAAAAAAAACCTTTCACTTTACCCACTCGATAAAGGGGGTAGGGCATGAGATTTTTTCACCGGGTTTTTTGCTAAACCCACATTTTACATGATGCTCTACAACTTTCTAAATAACACATGAGGTCTAACCCCTACCCCTACAAAATTAAAATTTTCAAAATTTACCCCTTCACCCCCAGGAACACCAAATAATCAATATTCATTTTTCCCCAATCTGTTCCCCTTGAATCGTTATTTGGACCTGAAGACGGGACACCAATTATGAAACACCCTGTATATAAAAAAATACATTCAAAATCACTTCAAATATACATTGCATGACTACCCAATAGAAATATCTTGGCCGGAAACTTAACCACCGACACACCTATATTCTATAATTAATTCAACCTACATTCGGGAATCCATACCCGCGGGCATCGCCAACCTGAAATTCGGAATTTTAGGTACAGCTGCACCACGTTTGAATACGCGCTATACCCCTGAATCAAGTATTCCTAATAACCCTTCACGCTTACAAGCGCGAGTTGCCTCCTTTCAATTGCAAGACTAGGGGGAGGAATTGTAACTCCTCTTGGTGGGTATGCGATAATGCTAACGCGTCTGCAATGACTGAACTTCGAGTAACTATACTACTCATATGGCCTAGATGGAGACCATGAGCATTTAATTATAGGGTTACTCAACAACTCCAGTACACCGTTTATGCGACCCGTTTTACAATGTTAGGTTGCCTTTAATTTAGATAGGGTGCTTAACCGGGACACTACAACTTAAATTACATACAAATTATAGTCAGCCGTGAACGGTATAATATTACCTCTATACAGCGGATTTCTTGACAAGTTATAAACTCAGGGGATTTCTTGACTGCTTCCCGCGAACACAATTGCGACGCCGACATTTGTTGCCAATTCCAGTCCATGCCATTGGCGGGAGGACCAATGCCATTGCTGTTAATGTTTCAGAGTGGCTTTACTTAATTGAGTTCGACACGCCCGCCATCGCGTAGGGCAGAAAACACGAGTCAACTCACCCATTCCATCGCGCAATGCACATTAAGACAATTCTCTGTATTTCTTCTGATCGCCCGTTTTGTGCTTTAAAATTCCAAATTCCAGGTTAAAAGAGACTTCCCACATCGCCCATTCCATGAAATGCTTCTTTGAAGATTGTCCATCGGTCTGGTCATATTCGAAATGTTCGTAAAAAAAAATTTTTCTCAATAAAAGGGTGATATCGTTTTAATGAAAAGAACAGCAATTATTATTCAAAATGGAAAAATCAATCATAAATTCTTACGTACAGTCCCTTGTACCACATAACTAAAGTCGGTTGTCTATATTGACTCAAAAGAAACACTATTATAGTCGCAGCTAAGAAGAAAACATCTCTCTGCTAGCAGAAAAATTTTTAGAAGCCAAAAAAAACATAAAATAAAAACAACAATCCGAAAAGTACGTCACCGAGCTTCTCTGAATCACGATCGCAACAATCCCTTGTTGGAGGCTGAAATGATCTTTTCTCGGAAAAACTACCAATAATTATCACTCCAACAAGGGGCTGCCTACGATCGTGAACAAACACTGACTAACAATAACAATAATACACTAAGATTTCTATCATAAATCAATGTCACGATACAAAATAAATATACAAATTTAACAGATGCTTCAATAAAACACAAAAATTACAATTAGAGCACACATAACTACCCCCATCTTTTTATTCTTTCTTTTTTACTTTCTTTCGCCGAACGCACGTGATTTCCTTATCGCGGAACGTCACAACTACTCTATCAGAAGAAAATTGTCTCGTGCCACCTGACAGTCAGTATCACAATGCTTATGTTCTCCGCATTAATCATTCCAGTAGTTCTAAAACTCCTATCACTTTGCCGAAGCATTTGTGGAAACTATAATCTTTTATATGATTGTGCTCGCAATAAAGACTCGACAGTTTTGCTAGAATGCACTGACGCTTATATTGCGGCTGAATATTTTCATGATACTCTTCTTTAAATCATGAGTGAAGCCATACCAGTTGCTCATGCTACAAGTAGAAAATCTAGCAGGTATCCAGTGTGGTTTTCGCTGGAGCTTACCAAACTCATCAAAGCCAAAAATCGCATGCACAAGAAGCTTAAGACTCGTAATCACCCCGATGTTCGTGAAAAATACTCCTAACTACGTAACCAATGCAGAGCTTCAGCGGCAGAATTTTCATACTGACCTTGACAGTATAGAAAACAGATGCAACTCCCACCCGAGTAAGTTCTGGAACTATGTCAACTCCAAAAGAAAGGATCGACATACTATAGCTACTAGTCTTACCTCTGCTGTTCTTACCATTATTGATGGATTGGATATTAGTAACTCTTTTGCCCAGAATTTTAATGAAACTTTCACTCTTCTTTCAACATACCTCTCGGAGGAATGTTTACCTATTGTCCCCCCGTTGATAACCTCATCTTAACCGAATTCACTGATAGAGATGTTGCCTACGGCGTTAATAGATTACGGGCCAAGCCTTGCGATTCTCCGACAGAGGTTCCTGCAGTTATTCTTAAAGGCCTTCGAGATGTCATAGTTGTTCCTCTTAGGCACATACTCAATTAGTGTCTAAAAGCTGGCCACTATCCTAAAATATGGAAGAGTGTAATTGTGGTTCCTCTCTTTAAGGGTGGTTCTGCCCAACGGACTGACATTGCGAGCTATAGGCCGATATCTATTCTTCCATCCACTGCCAAAGTCTTTGACAATATCATTCATACTGTAAATCTCTTCTACAACATGTCCTTCCTCATGTTCCTGCGTGTCAACATGCTTTCATTCCCATCGTTCCGTTGTGAGCAATCTTGTCTCTCTCACCCCTCATGCTCATGATGCTCTTGACCACTGCCAGCAACTTGACGTGGTGTACTTTGATATGCGAAAGGTGTTCGACTCTGTCAGTCATGAGCTACTAATTTAAAAAATTGCCTGCGTGTGGGATGTTGATAGGCTCCTGCGGATAATGCGTTCTTTCCTGTTGGATCGACAGGTTGTTCTATCTATACGACATCATTCATCATTGCCCTATAGGCCTCATTGTGGTGTTCCACAGGGTTCTGTCCTAGGGTCTTTATTATTTGTTATCTTCACTGCTGACCTCCCCGAGGTGATAAGAAACTCCCATATATAGATGTATGCAGATGATACTTTTTAATGACATTAAAAATACTCTTGATACTCACCTGCTTCAGCAGGACATATATAGTTTATGTCGTTGGTGTGAGCAGAATGATCTTGCAATTAATGCAGCCAAATGCTCTGTTATACTGTGACAAAAAAGACCAATTTATCGAGTTCTCCTATTCTGTTCGTGGAAACGTGCAAGTTGACAAGCCCTGTGTCCGTGATCTTGGCGTAATCATTGATAGCACACTTTCCTACAATTCCCATGCTGACTCTGTTCGTCTGAAGGCTCACACAGCTCTTGGTACCATTCTGCGCAATGGAGCCGATTTTCGATGCCCTCCTGCATTTGTTCGCCTATATCGGAGTCTAGTTTTACCCATTTTGTCCTGCTGGTCTGTTTTATTGAATGGGGGTTCAAATCGGCAGTCTTTTAAACTGGGCAGGGTGCAAAACGTCTTCCTCCGGTTCCTGAAGCAAAAATTCCCGAATTTTGATATACCTTCAGATCTGTGTGCACTCTCAGACATTAGAAAAAAGACTGATCTTGCCTACCTTAAGAATGTCTTTGTAGGGAAGGTGGATATTCCGAACCTTCTCGAGTCCATTTTCATCCGAGTACCATCCCATACTACGAGGAAGCCCATGATGAAACCTCCTATTAAACTCAGAGAAAAATTTCGTCAGGATACAATGTTCAGAATTCAAAAACTGTACAATGAGAATTCTGATGTCATTGATTTATTTAATTAATTTTCTTCATCATGTTACTATCCTGTGTTTGTGATTATGGTTGTATTTATTGTATATCATTTATTGAGTTCATGTTAGTCATTTTGTGTTTTTGTATTTTTTTTTGTATTTTTTTTTTTTTGTATTTTTATTATTTTTTTGTTGTTTTGTATTTACTCCGTAATATTAATTTTATTTATTTATTACTTCCTTTTTATTTGTTTTTCTTTTTTTTTTATTTATTTTGTAACTCTCATTCTATTTGCTCGATATTGTAGTTCCGTGTTCGCTTGAATTAGCTGGTTGAATACAATAAATGAATTGAATTGAATTTAATTGAATTATTCTTATTACTAGGATCCCCCAATGATCGAAACTCGATGACATTTCTGAGAAAAAAAATATATGTGTAATTGTTCTAGCCTCAGTCTTGCTTATTAATAAACTTTGAAGATTGAAAAACAGATAACACAATAAATATCCAAAATACTTTGCATGACATTTCTGGCACTCCCAATTCATTTAACCGCAATGATAATTTTGAAAATTTCTCTGAATTAATATTTAAAGCACATCTAAAGGTATCTTTTAATATATCTATCGAATTATTATCTAAATATAACATTTATATTTAAGCTAAATTGTCCCTCGCTATCTCTGCGTCTCTCCCCCAGTCCCACTGTGGAAAATTAAGGTCTGTTTCGGACCAAACATTGATAACTTTTTTGTGTTAAAATTTTGCACAAACATAAAGTAGTATATGATGCTTCCAATGAATTGCTTTTTATTAGAATTATTAGTAATAAAAAAAATTTAAAAAATAAATAAAAATCAAAATTTCAAAGTTGTTGTTTATTTTATTTTTAACTATAAATATTACATTCAAAGTATATGAAAATACCTTAAAATAGCTTAGAAAACGACGAAAAATACATAAAATGCTTACCTACTAATTATAGAAATATTTTGAATAGTTGGTTAATAACAATTTTTAAGCAGCTGTTTCTATGGATTAATGTATATAGGTACATTAAACGTAGTAAGCTTATATTATACTTCGGGATCTTCAGGTTCTGAAATCAGTTCGTTGACTTTCAAAAGCTGGAGAGTGTTATACTGTTTTCTAATGCTTTCAAATGAACATCAACAATACAACAATTAAAATTCTTTCAAATGAACATCAACAATGCTTTGAGTTAATTTGATATTTATTATTTAATAAAAAAACAATAAAAACGGCAAAACTACATGCGTTGACAAATTTGGTGCACAACCTGTTCCTTAATGCTACCTTTTTTGAAACGCTTTTTACCCCTGTTAACGTGAACAAAAACGCAAAAAATATATATATTTTGCACATCTAGAGCACAGTAACTTTCCAACCAACCATATAAGTTTCATGGGTATTCGTCAACGTTAACACAGGTAAAAGTGCATAACAATAAATGTGTTGCCGTATTTATATATTATTATTATTATTATTATTATTATTATTATTATTATTTATTGATTTATTTATTTTTTTATTATCGTTTTTATTTTCTTATATACTGTATATAAACGTAAATAATTTTGTTCAACTTAATCATTTATCTGCGTATCAACTCTTTAAAGCCTTTTATTTTGTAGCCAAACGTTTTGTTGTTTAAATTCACTGGTATATTATTTGTGTTTAAAATATTCACTGTAAAATTTATTCGAAGTTATTTCACTGTTCTTTATTTTATCTTCCTTGGTTAGGACTTTACTTTCCTATTCTCCCGAGATTGACTGGGGTGAAAGAAGGCCCACATGGACACAATTAGCACCTCCAGCAACTGGGAGGTGACGTGAGAGCTAACCCCACCCTTCAAGGTTTGCTCAACTTTTAAATCATGTAATATGACTGAAGATGGTTTCAAAATGGAAACGCGTATTAGTAATAAAAATTAACGTTGTGGCAAATTTGAACCCAGTTATCAATAGTATAATTTGTTATCTGTCGTTTTATCAGAATTATTGATTAAAGTGCTACGAGTTATTATTTATTCAAAAAAAATAGATGTATCTCGTATGTCAAAAACCGAATTTTAATTCGATTATATTGTAATAAAAAAACAACTTCCGAGTGCCATCCAGTAAAAAGATATAAAATAACAAACGTTTTCTTTTTTTCGGAAACCCAGTATTAGCTGATAATTCATTGGCATAATTTCTTTTTTAAGCATCTGTAACATGCATATTACAATTAAGTTATTGAAATTGATGCATGCTCCGTATGGGGAGTTTTTAACTTTTTTTTTATCGACAATTAATTTTAAATACGCACACAATGAATCATCATATTTCCTGTGAGCCGGTGACGATGTATCTTTTCCGTGCTGTTCGTAAAAATTAATTTTTCTCTAAGAATGCGTTATGCATACAGATTATACATGCACACTATTCATATCAATAATTCATTCATCGTTCACAATTCACTTTTTACACCAATACTCTCTCTCTCTCTCTCTCTCTCTCTCTCTCTCTCTCTCTCTCTCTCTTTCTCTTTTCCAGTTATTAACATTTCAACTCTCAGCCACAAAAAAAAGTTGATTCATTTTGACAGTAGATCTAACGAATCAAAAACTTAATTCCATTGAAGTGAATTTATTTACTTGTATATTGCCAACATGTAAAATTGATAAAAAGCGGCAGAAGTCAATTTCTCCAAAGTCGATCTTTTGTGGCGGAGGAAGAAGACGATTATCACAATAGCGGAAGAGGGCGCTGTAATCAGGGGAAATTCCCTAGTCCATTACTTTCGGTTTTGGTTTCTACAATCCCTTGGCAAAATCACTTCTACTCCGGAGTAGAAGTGATTTTGCCCTTGGAGACGAATGACGGGATCAACAGATGGAAGAGAAAGAGGTCCATCAATAAGCCCTAGGAAAAATACTTCCTTTCATCAATCAAGTGTAGCTCCTCATCGAGAAAATATTAACGCTACAGATCAACGAACAGGTAATTCAAAATTAATCATGTTGCTATATGTTATTAAAATATCATGTAAATATATTTTGAAAGATTGAATTAAAACAAGAATGAAATGCTTTAGAAGCCGAAAATTAGTAAAACAACGACCAGCAGATTGTTTTACTCCATTATTACGATAAAAGGGTTAAAATTGAATACTTTGTAACGCGATATCATTCAGATTGTTGATCTAGTAAGGCTTGATATACAGTAAGGTAAATCAAAAATATTTTTTTGCATTTTAATCTATGCATAAAACATTGCTAAGAATTTTTAAAGTCGATCCTTGCTTACATTGCGTGTACTTGTTTACTTTTTCCCTACTATATGGAGTTCTCTTATCTGTTTACAAGTAAAATATATAGCAACGAATAAAGAAACGTCATCAATCGACTTAGCTGTGCAGCTTTTGCTATTTCACTTAATCAATGGACGTTATATATTAATCCCCTTTCGAAGACATGAGACTAGCCGCAAAAATGACCAGCGGCTAATTCTCGAATTCCTCCGACCAATCAGAAGCGTCAAAAGGAAAAAAAGGTTTCAGTTTCAGATTTCCACTCCAATTTCAGAGAAACGTCGAAGAGCCAACATGGCGAACTCGCTTCTCATCGTAGAGAAATGCTACATATTAAGCACTTTTATCTTCGCATCGAGCAGCTAATATGAGATAGGATGGATATTATGAACGACGCCGACAATTTGCAATTCAAGAAATGCCACATTTCTTTCTTTAAATATACTAGATTACATGCGTGATACGTTTCGATGCCTCCAGCCCCCACCCTCCCCAAGCATTTTCACTCATTCTGCTCTGCTCGCGTCGCTCTGTTTTAGTTTATTCCATGTAATCTTATCGCAGATTTTACAATTAGTGCTACAAACTTGGAAAAATTGCAATTTATTACAAATAATAAAACTGCTGTAATAATAATGGCTTTGAACAAAATATTAATAATAAATAAACATAATCAATGTTCATAATAATAATGACGTATAAAGCCAATATGTGAGGAAAATATTAGCTTTAAAGTCGTGTAAATTCATAAGAAAATCCAATAAAATTAAAATTATTACAAATATTTCACAAATTTTCTAAATGTTGAAATTTTGTATAGCATTTGTAATAAAATATACTTAATTTATAGCCTGTGTTAGTTTTTATTTAAAATAAACGTCTAAATGAAATGCTCAGTAATTAAAAGTTCTGTTTGTTTTTTAAATAAAGATTTTACTTGAAATTCGACGATTTTTAAGCAAGTAGAACTTTCCGTTATTTTAAATAGGAGAGAAAGAAAAAGAAATTTTTATTACTTAATTTTTCATATTTTGACCTGTGAGATTTAATAATTTTTTGCATAATTAGTTGTTCCAGAAATTCATATTATCCATAAAAATAGACAATTTAGGTAATGTTAGATATAATTATAATTAATATAAATGAAACCGTTGACTAGAACATTTATCTAATCATTTATAAACAATATCATTTTCTTATTTAGTTAAGTAAACGACTTTCATTTTATATTAATTTTAATGCAGATTAATTTAAATTTGTTGAAAAAATTTTAAGATGCTTTCATTTGAATTTAATTTTCAAAAATCGAGATTTTTAAGCAATTTTAAATATGACTTTTATTTGGCAGCAGTGAGCAGTCAAACGTCGGTGACAATGTTTAAAAGAATATATAAGTACTGTAGCTGGAAAATTTCGATTGATTCAGTACGTTGTTTTAAGGTGGCTTTGTAGATTTAAAGAATATATTAATTAAGTCATTTATATATTCATTGAAGAAGTTCGTTCAATTCAGTCACTTATAATTTTCTCACAGACAGCTCACCATTTTTGATCATACCCTGAACCTCATCATTCATCACCTCTGTCATCATGTTTTGATTTACCTGAGTTTAATTCTAAATTTATTATTATTATTATTATTTATTTATTGCCCAAAAAAGGAATACAAGAAAAAAAACAAGCTTGAACTTATAATAAATTACAATCATAAACTAATCTTTTGATAATTTAAAACATAATCATGCAATTTTTGATTAAAATGGGAACAATAAATTCTACATTTAAATTTATCACAATCAAACATATTGCTCGTAACCTCAAAAGGAATGTCATTCCAATAATTCAAATACTTAAAAGGAAAAACATTCTTTTGAAAACTTGAAAGAATAAAAGGAATTTCAAACTTATATCTTCTAGTTTTCCTAACATCATTGCTAAAAAGAAAAAAATTATTAATAAAATGAAAAGGATGATCTATAAAACGAATAGATGCAACAATTTCACGCAAATGGCTAAACAGAATCAAAGAATCAAAATTAAGTAAATCATATTTATTACATGCCAAGGTAATAGAGTCGTATTTATTAAGCTTGAGCACAATTCTTAAAATAGTATTAAAAGCCAATTTTAAAGGGTAAAGATAACTATTATAAGTACTCGACCAAACAACCATACAATAATTAATAACAGAAACAACGTAACTGTGAAAAATAACACACATCTCTTGAATAGTAAGAGTTTTGGCCAAAGTTTTAAACAAAAAAATATATTTCCTAATCCGTTTAGTTAAAAATTGAATATGTGAATTAAAACTCATTTTATTATCAAAAATAAGACCCAAGATATAAATTTCATTATTATCGTGCACCTCATTGGACTTATCAAAAAAAGAAACCTTAAAACAGTTTTGGCATCATTCAAATTCATACACCTTTCTTTATACCAATTCTTGATCAGATAAAGATCCTGATCAATTTGTTTTTGAGCAGTATTAATATCGAAATGGGTAAATTGTTTGATAAGAAAATTGTCATCAATATAAGTAAAAAGATTAAAATTAAGAGATAAATCATGCAATGAACTTGATAAAATAGAATAAAAAACTGTACTTAAATTAGTACCTTGCAATACTCCAACTTCACTTTTAACTGAAATCCACTGATGAGCACATTTTAAATTCAAATAACGGTCCCCAAAATAATTCTTAATCAAATTGATCATGTGATCATCAATGGAAAACTGTTTTAAATCAGTAAATAATTGATGTCGAGGAACTGTATCGTAAGCTTTAGAAACATCTGTTTTAATTATAATACAACAATTACCATTACTTTTAGCTTCCACTACATTTTTAAAAATTTGAAGAACCAACAAGTTTGCACTTTTACCGGGAACACATCCCCATTGTTGTTGTGGTAGCTGAGATAAGATAAAATCCTTAAATTGAGCAAAAATACAATTATCAACTAATTTTGAAACAATAGAAGTTTTTGCAATAGGTCTAAAATTCTTATAATCAGACAATGACCCACTTTTATAAATGGGAGTAATAAAAACTGTTTTCCATTGATTAGGATAGATATCACTTTTCAAAACTATATTACATAAATGAGAAATAGGGTTGACAAGAGAAAAAATCAATCTATCAAGAACCATATAGTCCAACAAATTGTCTGGGGTATTATTTTTACACTTAAGATTTTTAAATTTCATAAACACATCCTCAGGAGTAACTTTAGAAAAGAGTAAAGAATGATTACCAAAGACTATATATTTATTCTCCTGTATTAATAACTTTGCATTACTATTGTATAATTTTAAATATCAAAATCTATAATTTTTATACCACTTGTATAGGGATATGCAAAAATGATGATAAAAATTTTATCTACAATTGTAAGACATTAGATTCGATTTTTTTGTCACCTAACCGATAATGAATGAAATCTAAACTATAATTAGGAATTCTCTTTGATGATTTTTATCTTGAAAAAAAAATAATAAAATGCTTTTTTTCATTTACGTAGTGCAAGAAAACAAGTGTTAACAACTCGAAAACAAATTTCCATTACACAAAAAAAAAATTCACAAAAGTGCAAAATTGAACTAAAGATAAAAATGAAATATACTTAAAATTAGACAAATGAAACTGAAAGAGAAATTCATTTTAGTAAAATTATTTTATTTAATTAAGTAATATTGTAAATTCGTAATTGAATGATTTTTTTTTTCTCTTTACTCTTGTTCTTGAAAGTTTCAATCAAAAATTCAAGCTCGCCAGATTTCGCTATGGTTAAGTATGGCAGAAACTGATTAATACTAGTAATATTAAATGGCAAAACTCATTTTCCCTAGCATTAGCAGTGGTTTACACTAGAGATGCAAGAGATTACATTTTTTAAACATCGATGTTATTGTTACGATGTATCTATGTTTTCCTTCCAATGTTATCGAAGGTTTTATTCCTTGGTTGACGATTTTATTTCCTTCCAATGTTAACGAAGATTTCATTCACTGAAATAACTTCACTGAGTCCGTCAGTCCGAAGATTTTATTTACTGAAATTATCGTTCTTGCAATTGACACTATTTTGTTTTGTGTTGCAATTGAAACTATATGCATTTAACGTTGTGTTTGCAGTTGAATATTCTACTGAAAATACTACTACAGAAAAACATCGATGTTTTGATTCGATGTTGCATCCCTATATCCTTATAGTTTAACGAAAAACCATTTCGCTCAGGACATCAGAAAATAAGCTTTGAATCGTTGCTCATCTTGCTGATGGCCTTCGAGATATTAGGACTGTAAAGACCGACAAAAGAGGGCGCAACATGTACGTTTGTTTGGTCGGAGGAATTCGAGAATTGGCTGCTAGTCAAAAATGACTCCTCTCTCTGATTGGTGGAAATACTATGTCGCTGCTCCATCCTTTGGTGGAAAATACATACAAGTCGACAGTCGCGATGATCTGCAGACACTGAAACTGTAAACTCGATCGCCGAGATGTAGAGACCTAAATAATACCGTATTAAATAAATAAATCAATTAATAAATAAAATTAAATACCGTATTACACAGAATACAAAAGTCCAGGGCCTACGAGTTATTAAAATATCTCGTAGGCCGTGGGCTTCCTTTCGTTTTTTCGAATGCAAATTTATAAAAATAAACTTTTATGCTTTCCAGGAGGTAAATTTCTAAATACATTTTTATACAATTTTTATGTTTATATTTATAAGTGTTAAGAAAATAAAAGCATAGAAGTTTATTTTAAAATACACATAGATTAAATAACAGATTAAATAAATTTAAAAGATTCAGCATAAGTTTGAAAGCAACTTATAAATAAAATGTTAAAGTTTTTTTTTTCCTTTCAAAATTAGAGATTAAAAACTTTGTTAATACAAATGCCACTATGAATATTTTCATGGTCTTTCTTGGGAATTTTAAACATGTCCATTATAAGCTTTTTCTCTGCCTCTGTAGTCTTTTTGATTTTCGTGTTGATCTTTAATTAGCATTGACTCTCAAAGTTTTTAATCAAAAATTAAGCAAAATAAAAAAAAAAAACAAAGAGGGGGGAACCTCTAATATCCTTGTGGATTAAAGGTTCCCCCCCCCCCCCCTTTGTGGACAGTTGTTAATCTCGTAACTTTAACATTTTTTTCAGACTTAAGCTGAATCTCTTAAATTTATTTATTCTGCTATTTAATCTATGTGTATTTCAAATAAAGATATTTTATTTTTAACATTTATTATAAACTAGCTGATATACCCGACATTGCTCGGGCTCTTTTTTGATGAAAGTTTGCAATATCTGAATGGGAGTATACAGTAATAATTAACATATTAAAACAGTAAAAATTCATATAGAAAAACCGAAAAAAACTTTTTAAAATGTTCCTAATGGATGGCCCTCTAACAGTTCTCCTTGCATCCTGTTGGAATGTTGTGTATAGCTGAGCGAGTTTACACAGTGCAGGAGAAACAATGTGTGGAATAATGTGTATAGCTACGGAATTGGGAGGAAATAGAATGAAAATGAAACAATAGTTTATTCTGACGTTTTTTCAGCCCTGGCTATGGCTGTAGTTCTTCTATTTTATGTGACCTGACCTTTAAAAATTCATTTGTTTATCTAAAAATTCCACAATTCCAAAATTCTCTTCTTGGGTGGCGATGGATGTACATGATCGTTTGTGTCTGTATTCAGCAATTCCAACAATTGATAAACTGTTAGGAAATAAGGAAATTAAACTGGAGCAAACTCCAAGCATCAGGTAAATGATATTAATTAGAAAATGGATAGAAATATTCTGCGACTGTCATGGTCGACGCCTCTACTAATTGGGCTATCGCAGACATTTGAACAGCCATGCTATCACTAAGTGTCTTAAAGACAACCAAGTAGTCTTTACCGAATGTTTGGTGTTTGCTCCAGTTTAATTTCTTTATTTCTTATTGTGTGTTCATCAAACTTTCTGATGGTTTGGATAGGAGAAATTCAGGGTGCCCACCTCCCATTGGGCTTTCCTTCTTGACAACTTGGTTGTCTTTAAGACACTTAATGACAACATGGCTGTTCAAGTGTCTGTGATAGCCCAATTGATAGAGGCGTCGACCATGACAGTCGGGGTTCCTGGTTCGAATCCAAGTCGCGAAATTTTTCCATCAATTTTTCTAATTGGTAAACTGTTGCAATTCACACTCTGCTCTCGAGGTCTTGAAGCAAAACTGGTGCATGTATCACTTGGTGTGATCTGGCAGTCGCAGTTTCTTCTGTTGACACATTTGCATCGACGGGCACAGGGTCACTCACCGCTTCTTCAGTTGAAGCAGTGTGCTGAAAAAATCGATACAGCACCGAGTGAAGGGGTGCTGCCTTTCCACTGGTTCTCAATCGTTGCTAACTCTCCATTATTTCCATTTACTGCTCATTTTTAAAGCTTTTCAAGAAAATGTTACATTCTAACAACTATCAATTCTAAGAAAAGCATAAAGGACAGGAATTATATGTATTGTTAAAATTTCCGACGCCTTTTCACTGATTCTCAGAGGAGGAAAACCCTTCCAGCTGTATGCTGACGACCATTAGGCGAAACTTTAAATTATGGTCAGGATATTAGAAAGCCCGAAGAATATTATATTTTATAAGAGGGTGGTCCTCGATTTATGCATGTAAGTCGTGTGTCCTCAAAATATTTTTGTTAATGAAATTTACAAAATGATCAGTCTTGAGATTCATTTACATGTCTTAATGAACATATCTTACATACGTATCTATTTGATTGGCTGAATCTGGTATATTTTCTCCAATTTTTGTATTTAATGCCATATCATTTTTAGAATTCTGTGTTGCTATCACTACTGTTGAAACAAACAGAGCAGTCTATTGTTGCACAAACTTTACCTTGCATTGTTCGTCAGGAGATATATATTTTTGGTCCATAATTTGAATTTAAATCCATGAATTATTATCGATAAATATTATTTTTTCGAAATCTCATGTAGTCAGTGACCTTCTTCTTGCTTTGAAGATCAAATTTGCAAATTTCATCAAGATTGGAATTAAACTATAGATTTATATAAGAAAGAAACACACATGGACCTATCTGTTCGCTATACATCTCAAAATGGTTAGACCAATCTTGATGAAATTTTTCATGGTAATTCCGATGGACCCTGGGAAGGTTTTAGGTAGGTCATGGTGGAGATATCACGCTACATGGATAGCACACTCTACAATTCGTTACCCCCTCCCTAAAAGAGGTTAATATGGTTAATTATGTAGTGCCACACCAGTAAATGTGTTATGTTTGTAGTGCCCCGCCAGTTAATGTGTTAAGTATACAATGCAACACCAGTTAATGTGTTAACAAAAATTCAGCCCCCCTCCCCCCCCTTCCTTAGGAGTTGGTTTTCCTTATTCTTATTTGTTTCAAACCACCCCTGTATTAGAGGAAACAAAACAAAAACAAATTATTCAAATCGGTCAAGCCGTTTTTGAGTTTAAGCGAGACTAACGAACAGCAATTCATTTTTATATCTATAGATATAAAAAATTCATTTTTATATATATAGATATAAAAATTTATAAACTTATACATAAAAATTTATTTAAAATTTTACTTTTCGGGAAACATTATGTCTCAAGCTTATGCTGAATGTTTTAATCCAGATACTTTTAATGTTATTTAATCCATGGCCATTCAAAAAATGAAAATGTTAATAAAAATCTTTTATTTTCTTATCACTTATAAATTTAAACATTATAAAAATTGTGTAAAAATGTACTTAGAAAATTACTTCTCGGAAAGCATAGAAGTTTATTTTTATCAACTTGCATTCGAAAAAAGGAAAGGAAGCCCACGGCGTACGAGATATTTTACTAACTCGTTGGCCGTAGGCTTTCCTATTCAGTGTAATACGATATTTAATTTTATTTATTAATTAATTTATTTAAATAATACGGTATTATTTAGGTGTCAACATCTCGCCGATAGTGTTTGCAGCTTCAGTGATGCGTTCCTGCAGGTCATCACCATAGGAAGGCATATCGACTTGTGTTTTCCACCAAAGGAGGGAGCAGCAACGTAGTATTTCCACCAGTCAGAGAGCGGAGTCATTTCTGCGGCTAGTCGCATGTACACACGCAATCTAGTTTACTATCTCGTAGGCCGCATGTATAGGAAGCGTGTTATTTGCTTTGGAGTTGATTTGTTCTTGTACAGTGGCGGGCTCAGGCGGGGAAGGCACAAGGATCCTACTGACGAAGGCAACCTAATAATCTAATAATGTTGCAAGTAAATTTACTTGCACAAAAATTTACAAAATGTTTCATCTTTTTTTTTTCCTCTTTAAAAAATTTATATAATGTTCCATCTTTTTTTTCTCTCTTTAAAAAAATTTTTTTTCAGACTGGAAAAGCTTAACAAAGACATTGTAATTGTTTAAAACAAAGTAGCTATCTCTCTCCTTATGATTAATAAAAAGTAACCGAAACTGTAGATAAAAGCTATATTAGATAAGATAGAGAAAACGCTTTTCCACCACTATAAAAAATGTTTCCTCTTTTTCTTTTCTCTGAATATTTTCACTTTTTGACCTACCACTCCCTAAGAGTGAGGCTCATGTGTTCGTTTCCGAAAGTCAAATTTTTTTTTCTCTGAAGTCGACTTAAAAACTCATTATTCGAAAAGATATGTTGAAATTGTGAAAAGAAAAAAAAAAAAGAGAAATATAAATGAAATCGGTAGGTGTGCATAATCGTGACCACCTAGAGAGGACGCCTCCGCATTAAAATGCAATACATTGTTACATCATCATAGACAGTGCTTTGTTATTCGTATTTCTACCAATAAAAAAACCTAAATTTGCACTATATATGATAATGTGGCAATGCATTAAGTTTCAATGCGGAGGCCTTCTCTCTCGATGGTCACGACGTGATGCCACCAACCAATGTTGACCAGACTGCCAAGAAAAAATTATTTTTTCGAACAGCAAATGTCCGAGACGCGAGCGCAACAAATAGCGCTGATGCGAAAAGAAGACGGCACGCCGCGTGAAGGGAAATAAGACAACAATTGCAGAAGGAAATACATTGTTAAAGCTCGATCGCTAACCAAAGAAAAGGCCTAAAGTAGAAAAATAAAAGAAATCGACAACAAGACTAAAATAAAACGCGCAAATTCCAAGAAAAAATACGGAAATAAAAAAAATTACTAAATTTACCCGTAATTTACTGTACTAACTGTAAGACTAATTAATAAGAAACACAAGATTTATAAACAATACATCAAAAATCCTACAACCATAAAAAGAAATCAGCTTAAAGCTATTACAAGATAGTGAAAAGTTTCATTAAAGCAGCCAAAAAAATCCCATACCAAGCTTTTTTCCTTCAATAACCAATCCCAAAGAGAAATGGATCAAATTCGAAAGGCTTTATCGCTACCAAACAACAGAAGGCTACCTTCCTCCTACTTTCTGATTTGACAGTAATTATTCACCACCAAAACTTTTTCCTTTTTTGAAAGCACTTTTTCCATGCTCCCTTGCTGATAATGATAATATTGATAATGACTCTTTCCCTCATATTCAAGTCAGGGACCTCTCATTTCTTCGCCTGAATCTTTTTTTCCTTCCCCAGGAACTCCCAATGAACTTTTTGTAGTTATAAACAAATTTTCAAAATCTAAAACTACGGATATTTAAGGTCTTCGACAAGACGTGATTATGAGTATCACTCCCTATATATCTTATCCTCTCTGTGCTCTTTTTAATTTGTCTCTCTGTGTAGGAAAATTCCCTAAATTACTTAAATACGCAAAAGTAATTCCAATTTTCAAAAAAGGAGATGTGAATGATTTCAACAATTATAGGCCCATTTCTATTCTACCTTTTTTTCCCCAAGATATTTGAAAAACTATTCTTTGTTCGCTTAAGTGATTTCATCTATTTCCATGATTTCATTTCCCCTGCACAGCACGGTTTTTGCCCCGGTAAAAACATTTCAACAGCTCTTTATGAAGTATCGGAATATATTAATATTCAAGTGGCTCAAAAGAAAATTTTTTTAACTTTATTCCTTGATTTAAAAAAGCATTTGATATGGTTCCCCGTGCTTTATTATTAAGTAAATTAAAATTATGGTATGGTAAGAGGGCTGCCATTGAATTGGATAGCTTCCTTTCTTTTAGATAGACAATATCCTTTTTATCTCAATTCAAAACTTTCTCCAAAATTAATTAATAACTAGGGAGTACCACAAAGTTCTATTCTATCGCCGCTACTATTCTCACTCTTTATTAATGATCTTTCTCACATCGCTGATAATGCACAATGCATATTATTTGCTGATGACACGACATTTATAGCCTTAGCTGATACCGAATAAAAACTTGAAAATATAGCAAAATATTTACTAAATTAAATCTATAACTGGTTATTAAATCAACTTTCACTAAACCTGAACAAATCATATTACATGAGTTTTCATCACCGTAATAGACTACACACGCTGGCCAATGAATTAGAAACCCGTGATGAATTACTGGACTGATATGTAAAGCGGGGTCACAGGTCAGAAACGATTGTGATATGCAAATGAATGCAATCATATGAGGTACATGCTCATTCCAAGTGCAGGTACAGATTAAGAATAAGCTGCAGCTGCTCAAATTCAGCAAAATGGGAAAAATAGCAGACTTATCTGAGTTTCAAAAAGGAGTTATTGTGGGAGCCCGTCTAGCTGGAGCTACAACTGACTGGTATCTCAAAAGGTCAGGTCCCCAAGGTGTTCAATGCGTGGAAACGGAATCCACAAGAGTTGTCGAAACGGCATAATTGTGGATCAAAAACAATCAACACAGACAGGGACCGATGCCGTCTGACAAGGGGACATTACGACCTCGGAATTTTAGTTTAATACGAGACTTCGTGTAGTTGTAGTGTACCTTTAGGATGTTAATATACTTAAATATTAAGGCGCACTATTCAGCCAAATATGAAAAAAGATGGTTTAAAGTTTCGAGCACCATACATAAGGGAAAGTTTTCTTCCTTGATTGTAAGTGATCCGATAGCTCAGATGGCAGCGTGGTTGCTACTCACAAGTCAAAGTGTCAGGTGGCGGGTTCGATTTCCAGTTGTAACAATTTTTTTTTCTTTACCCAAATAATTATTCAATATATTATATTTACAAATTTATTTGTGTCAACCAACTTTTTCACAAAATTTTCCTTTTCTCAAAATTATTATGCTTATTTTTATTGTTACAAGTGTCTACGGAGAAATAAAGTATTTTCTGCAAAATATTTTGAATAGAATCAACATTTTAAAAGCAATAACTATTTTATTTTATTTTTCGAGGTGGCGGGTTCGAAAGGGAAATCTTTGTGAATGTAAACGAGGTGTGCTTTTCAATGGATTTTCTTAAAACCCCTTGTTCTTGTAAAAAGTCCTCATTTATTTGTTGTGCGAATTGTCATGGTATCTTTTGTTTTCCATGCTTCTATGACAATTATCATTCTGGTTCATGTATATCATTTTAATTTAACTGATTAACATTACTACTTCAGTGTTATATTGCTATTTGCATGTAATGAATTTTTTACCCTTTCCATACATAATAGACTATTTTGCTGAAAATACTCGTGTTACTTATATTACTCCGTAGACATTTGTAACAATAAAAAAAAGCATAATAATTTTGAGAAAATGAAAATTTTGTGAAAAAGTTGGTTGTCACAAATAAATTAGTAAATATAGTATATTGAATAATTATTTGGGTAAAGAAAAAAAATTGATACAACTGGAATTCGAACCCGCCACCTCCCACTTTGATTTGTGAGTAGCAACCACGCTGCCGTCTGAGCTATCAGATCACTTACAATCAAGGAGGAAAACTTTCCCTTATGTATGGTGCTCGAAACTTTAAACCGTCTTTTTTCAAAATTGGCTGAATAGTGCGCCCTTAATATTTAAGTATATTAACATCCTAAAGGTACACTACAACTACACGAAGTATCGTATTAAACTAAAATTCCGAGGTCGTAATGTCCCCTTGTGAGACGGATTGTGCGGCAAAACCGAAGGTCTACTGTGGAGCAACTGACGGCAGACTTCAATGAAAGATCATCGCAACCCATCTCCTCCAGAACAATGCGCCGAGAGTTGAAGCGAATAGGGTTGGGAAGTCGCATGCCAGTGAGGAAGCCCCTGGTGTCAGCAACAAACCGGAATGATCGCCTGCAGTAGTGTAAAGAACGGTGTGACTGGACAGTAGACGACTGGAAAAAGGTGATATGGTCGGACGAGTCAGGTTACACATTGTTTTGCACCGATGACCGGCAGAGAATTTGGCGACAGTCCCATGAAGCGATGGACCCCTCATGTATTGTGAACAAAGTTTAAGCTGTAGGAGGAGGTGTCATAGTATGGGCCATGTTTTGTTGGTATGGCAAGGGTCTCCTGATATTCCTTGACAGTCGGGTGAAAGCCAAAGAGTACCTGAACATTGTTGCAGATCAAGTCCTTCCTGCAATGGTGCATATGTACCCAAATGGTGAGGGGTTCTTCATGGACGACAATGCTACTGTTCAGGAGTGGTTTTCTGAACATGACACTGAATTGCAACATCTGCCGTGGCCAGTGCAAAGTCCGGATTTGAATCCGATCGAGAATGTTTGGGACTTGTTGGAAAAGAGACATTTGTCGAAGGCATCCGCTTGCGTCTACTCTGCAGGACCTGAAGGTCTCTCTGACGAATGCATGGTCTGCGATTACCTTACCTGCATTGCAACACTTTGTAGAGTCTATGCCAAACCGCGTAAGTTCTGTAATTACAGCCAAAGGAGGGTCAATACTATATTGAACAAAGGTTTCTAATTTATTGGCCAGTGTGTGTAATTGAGTATAATAAAATTAAGCTTTGCGTTAATAATAAAATCCTATCTAGAGTCTCTTATAAATATTTAGGAATTTATTTCAGATTTATCATGGAGCCTTCACATAAAACATTTAGCTATTAAACTATCCCATTCTTTAGGCATTATTTATAGAGTCAATTATCTTCCGCGTAATATTCTACTAAATGTCTATTTCACCTTCACTCATACAAATTTGTTTTGGAATACGTTTATGGGGATCGACCACACAGAAAGATATAGTTCTTCTTATTAAACTCCAAAAACGTTTTTACGTATACTATTAAATATGCCCGCTATCTCTTCCATCAGTTCAGAATTTAAAAACTTTAACATATTAAAACTTGATGAATTTTATTTTATTCAACTAGCTCAGTTTATATATAAAGTCACACGTAACATGTATTATCTTAGAAATACCATAATCATAGAAGGGAAGTAGTGAAACTTCCTTATGCTTATACATTGACATAGAAGAAAATATTTTTTATTACTGCAGATTTAATGCTTATCTGAAACCAATTGTTGTAAACATATCTTTATTAGAGTTAAAAGTAAACTAAAAATATTAGTTTACAATTTTTGATGAGATATTTGTAGAAAAAATTGCAACCGAAGTTGAAGTGTGCAGTCACTCCAAATTGCCTCCGCGGGAGTTTAGTGAAACTGTGGCGCTGCTGCAGTTTTGGCTCCAATCACAGGAATTGTTTTGCAGTTTGGGTCGTTTTTTTAATTTAATTTAAAAGATATTGTAGAACAAATATTATTTTTTTTTTCTTTGTTGTGTAATTAAATAAATTGTTAATGAAAGTAAGTATATTTAAAAAATAAATTGAATAAAAAAAATCAAATAGATGCATAATCATAGTACTCTCATATCATGATTATGGTACACAAAATGTTTCTTTAAATTTAAAATTAATTTATTAAAAAAATAAATGGATTCAGCGTGGTAAGATTCTTTAAAAAAAACTGACTTTTTGGATAGAGTGAAAGTGATAATAGGGGCTTAGAAGACGTCTTATATACAGGGGCTTTTAGAGGGGGGAGGGAAGAAAAATGGTAGCGAGGGAGAGCCAAAGACACTGAAAGAAGCTGTAGAAAGCTCCTTGACAACTTAGAGAATAGTTGGAGGGAGAGGGGGATGGGGGTAATGATAGAATGGTACCTTTGCGAAGGTTAATGTCATTATAGGAAATTGAATTTCATGAGAAATGGACTCGAATCGCTTTCTTTCTTCTTTGCTACGGAAGTTGTTATGAAGAATATAAAGACTAACGTCCTGTAAGGAGTGGCCACGAGAATTTAAGTGTTTAGCGACTGTATTTTGTTCACCCTGTATTTTGTATTATATCCAGATTAGTTCTTATTTTCTGGCTAGAGAATTGAGGAGAGATGTTTGTAATGCAGTAAAAAGTAAAAGACATAAAAAATTTGCAAAATTGCTCTCTTAATATTTGAACTCTTTCTCTTATTATACTTGAACTGTTATTTATTTTTTAAGAGTATAATTCTGTTTTAAATTTATTATTAATAAAAGGCAATAAAGTTTAATAAATACACAATTGAAATTTTATATTTGATATGTTGTCATTCGTTTTAGATTTTATCATTTTGTAAATAAGAGTTAACAGGAAAATAAGCTTGGAGCCAAAACAGCAGTGGCGCCATCATGCGGTGGAACATAGAGAACTACAGAGTTTCACTACTTCCCTTCTATGATTATGGAAATACCCTTATTATAACCAGCTCATATCATCACTGCCACGCGAGGGAGAAAAAAATAATAATTGCATTTTACAGACTGAATTACTTAAAGAGATCAATATCGACTACTGGCGTTATCTGTTGGTCAAAATGAACTAAAGACCTTCACGACGAACCTCTTCTTCAATATTTTAAAAATCTTCTCCTCTACTTCTGAAACCGCACGACTTCTAGGCTTTTCCCGAACAACCATTAGAATGGTTTATCAGGACTGGTTAATCAACCATAATCAAATCAGCCAGAGGCAAATCTATGGTCGCAAACAACTTGTCAATCCAAAGGTGAGCGTAGGATGGGAATACTTGTTTGTGAGAATAGAAACGTCACCACTCGTCAATTAACCGTGTAGCACAACACTGGACCGCAGAATAACATGTCAGAACGCAGTACACGTCATGCATTGCAAGGATGGGCTAAAACAACTGAGGGCTAGTCCGGGTACCTTTGATCCCCACCCAAAACCGTAAAACAAAACTCCACTTTGACCGTGATCATCAATACTGGATCGTCGATGATTGGAAGAAGATATTCTGGTCGGACGAATCCCGTTTCCTAATGCACCATTCAGTTGGCCGATGCAGAATTTTCAGACAACAGCGCGAGGCGATGGATCCCTCCTGCCTGGTTTCCACTGTTTAGGCTGGTGGAGGCTATGTAATGGTCTGGAGAATGTTTTCCTGGCATACTCTTGGTCTGTTGATGCCTGTAGCACAACGACGTAATGGTCAGGGCTACGTGAACATTGTTGCCGACCACGTTCATCCCTTCATGACTACTGTGTTTCCCCCATCGGAAGGAGACTTCCAGCAGGACAATGTTCTGTATCATAAGGCTCCTATCGCCATGGAATGGTTCCAGGAGCACGATAATGAAGTTAACTTACTCCTCTGCCCACCACAGTCCCCGGGTTTGAACCCAATCGAACATCTTTGGGATGAGCTGGAACGGATTTTTCGAGGCATAGATCCACCACCATCCAATAGGGAGTGCAAGTGACGACGTCACAGCTGACGTCATTTGCGCGATGAACGGGCCGAGAGCCTAGGAAATGGGATCGCTGGTTCCAAACATTGGAACCACGCAATATACGTACTAGTAACGTTGAAACGGGCGGCCAGTAAAATTGACATCTCTTAAATTATTATGTTAATTTGTGTAATTGATACTATTATTAAGACATTTAATCCCATTATATAATTTAAACATTAATATTAGAACGCTTTTTAATCACTTTTAATCACTTAGCAAAAGAATGCCATCGTTCGCGGATCTTTCTTTCTTTGGGAAAACGATAGATGTCTAAATCGCTGTTTTGGCTCCTTCTTGAGCAGTGAGGAACTAAACAATTTCACATCTTAAATGTGTTATAAACACTGGGCTTATACAAAGCGATTTTATTCCATCCCTACGTTGGAACCATGTTAAATCCCGAAGCGAGAAGATTTGTTTGGAACCAAATCGAGTCACGTGACTGAAGAATTCCAAGGACTGACGTCACACTTGCACTCCCTATAAGCATCAACTTGGAACAGCTGTTGCATCCGCATGGAAAAACATCACGTAACAATGATTCCAGCGGCAAATTGAATCTATGCCACGGTGAATTCATGCTGTGATAACTGCTAGGGGTGGCGCAACACAGTATTAGGGGGGTGTTCCTAATAAACTGGCCACTCAGTGTATATGACCAATTTTGTGCAGCTAACTCCTCCGAAACGACAAATATCAGAACCGAATAAAAATTACACATAGTTATAGGGTACTTTAAATTGTGCCTTGACGTTTATTTAGTCAAAATGGGTAAGCCTTTTTAGAAATATTAATTTTTTCTATAAATTAAAGAATGGCTATAGCGTTCAGACTAGCGAGCCAAACTCATTAATGACAAGTACGGACTCCTCCCATTAAGGCGAATTCGTAAATTTTTTTTGTAATTGTCTTGTTTGGTTCTAATGTGCCGTGCCGTTTTGGAGTTACTAATGATCCCGCCCCCCCCCACCCCCCCCCCCCGGGACAGATATTTTTAATATAAATTCGAAGGGGAGAGCTGGCAGAAATGGGACAGTTTTCACAAAATTCTTCCTTGAACTTTATAAAAATTTTAAATGCAGAAATTACGTGTCATTTTGTGTTAATACAAGTCTTATTTTCCATTTTATATTTAAATTATTTAATAATATATTATGAAAATCTTGGAAATACGGTCCCTCAAATTTTGAATGGGACAGGAATAGGACAAATAGACTATGCCTTGTAAGAATGACATATAGTTTAAATTTTTGATGCACTGAAATGTCATTTACTTGGATTTATTTCTATATTGAATGATTTTTAAGCTTTTTTTTTACTTTTAGTGAAGATTTCTTTTATCGTGAATATTTTAAATTTTGGAGTGTGGTAATATTTTATTATTTTAAAAAAATTACTTGAATTTAAGAAAACATTACAACAGACAATCACGTTTGCAAAATCATGCATTAAAAATAAAGCTAGAATTCAGCCTTTATTTATATATTCGCTAAAATTTGCTACTTGTTGCTCTATTTTCAAATTTCCAACACGTTTGTACTTTTGTTTGCTTTGTTTCAGGTGAAAATCATAATTTTCCTTGCAAAAACCTGCGATATCTATAAAAATTTATCAAAATATCATTTCAAAATATTAACTTTATAGCGCACTTTCCGTCTATTTGTTTGTTCGTTCCTCCATAACTTCTGAACCGGGCAACCTCCGAGGCTGAAATTTTGCACGGGGAGTGTCATAGGCTAGGTCCCGTTCACGTTGGCCTCCTACGCTCTTCTAAAAGATATATGTTTCTCTCTTATACAGATCTACAGTTTTATTCCGATCTTATGAAATTGTGCACACTTGGCCTTCAACGCAAGAGGAAGATCATTGTCTACATGAAATTTCGAAAAAATAATAATTGTTACCCCTGTCACATCAATAATTATTTTTGTGTGGACAAAACTATTTTGAGAGTGTGTTTTGATCAGATATCAATTTTTTTGGTTGCATGGGCATCAATATATTGATGAAGGAACAATATTTGAAATGGGCTTCTTCCAAACGGGAGACTTGCCCGAAACTGTGGACCAGAAGCGACCAAATAAACAAGAGGAAACCAAATTCCAGAAAGAATATTTTTTAGCACGGATGCGCATTTCAACGGCCAAGCCGCCTTCGTCAGCGTGATACAAGATGATCAGAAGCTTGTTCTGAGGTAGAAGCAGGTTAATCAGCGTTGTCAAATCGAAACAGAAAGTACCCCCTAGATCAGATACAAAATCCCATAGAAACTCCCAATTTATTTAAAAATCCCCTATATTTCCACCCTAAAATTGTTTAAATAGACAGTGCAATATTAAACATTGTAAAAATTTCACTGTACGTAATTTGCATCTGCTCTACTGTAGTAATGAGATTGCTGCACGTTTTGTAATAATGCTGTATATTGTAGTGTTACCTGAACGATTCCATGCGTGGGAACAAAGGTGACAGTTGTAATTTTTAATGAATAATCCAGTAATGAAACAATGAAGTAAATTATGTTATAAACATTTATTGATGTTACTGAAATAGATTTCAGAACAGCAACTTTTAACATTACACAACAATTTAACAGCAATATTTTAACTAGAAGTAAATGATTCTAAAGTTTTAACTCATCATTTTCCATCAAACCTGAAACATGATCTTACATATTTTAATTAAATAACATAATCATGCGTTCACTTGGATTGAATGAAGTGCAATTTAAATGTTCCTTCCTTAAAAAATAACGCACCATCATCAATGCTTGTGCCATTTCAATTGACGTTCTCTTTCTTAGTTTATTTTTATGACTGACAGAGTTGAAAATGCTCTTTTCACCGCAGCATTTGACAAGGGCAAAGATTACTGTCCAACAGCTAATGCACCAACATGGCTAAATCTTGGGTTTCTGACTGAATCTTTATCAGTAATAACTTCAGCCTGAAATGGCGCAGAGCCAGATTTAGTTTCCCAATTTATGCTGGAAATATTTAACCATTCTGCATCAATTTAGCCAGGACTATTCCTGAAGCGATGTAAAATTGACACTAAATCTTTGATTGGAGATTTTGATTGTCTAGTTGTTATTAATGGATTCTAGAATTTAGCCTTCTCTAGGACAAAAGATTTGATGGTAATCTATGTTGCAGTTCCTGGCAAAAAACTACAAGAAAATGCTGTCGAATATCAGCTTCATTTTTTTTTTCATTACATTTGTCACAAGTTCAAATTCATAATCAAAATGCATACCATATGAGTGCATTCCTATCCTAACCTAAGCTAACCAAAAGTCCCAAATATGAGATACACGTCCCCATGCTGCACGTGCCACAATTCCAACCAGCTGACTCCACTGACTAATGAACTGCACCATGGTCACACAACCCTTTTTCACGTCGCCTGACTGACCTACGACAATCGACAATCGAACATTGAAGTGTACATTTCTTCGGGTGGAACCAAAGCAGTGCTTTCAAGAAGCTCACCCTACCAAAATAAATTCCACATGAAATACACTGAAATAGGCAAGAAGCCTGACTGACCTAAAGAGGTCTTCCACATTATGAAAAAATAATAAGATTGACGATTGTCAGAAGATTTGGAGAGGGGGCGGGGGTGGGTGGTATCACATCTTCCAATAATCCGGGAAGGAAACTTTGCCAATGTCTTCGAATTTGACATCAAGAATATGCCTCGGTTTCTATACTTTGTATGCCACTTCATTACCATCTGGTTGTTTAGTATTCCAGCTACCAGGTCATTGTCATGGCTCTTCATCGTCTGCACCATGTTCATCAGGAGATCTTGCACACACTTACCAAGGTGAGTCATGTTCAGATCCGAGGGGATTTAATGATTTTTAACGGTCCTTCTTCCAGGCTGGGCAATGGTCCTCAGGGTATCATTCTGGAACAACTAGAGTTCACTCCATCTGCGTTTAAATAAGGTTGCTCACGCAGGCATGCCATAGAGGAGGATGGTCCGAATAATCGTCTTGTACAGTAGCAGCTTATTGTCGATGCTGAGGGCACTCTTTCGACCCAAGAGAGCTATGAGGCTGTACTTAGTCTTCTTTTCTTTGTTCAGAACGTAAGTCACGTGATAGTTCCATGAGCGTCTTGAGTCGATTATAACGCCAAGGTACCTGTAATTGTCGAACCATTCGGGTTCCTTATTGAATAAGACAAGAGAATCCGGGGGACGCTTAAGCTTTTTGTTGAAGTACACAGCGTTGCATTTTCCAACGTTAAGGTTTAGCTTCCAGCAATTAAACCAGTCTTCAAATTTCTTCAAGGCTGTCTGCAAACGAGTGATAACGTGAGATGGCTGGTGCACCCAAGGCATGAAGGCAGTATCATCAGCATAGAAATATAAATTACATTTTTCTGGTTTTGGGAAATCATGTACAAAATAATTAAATAAAACGGGCCCAAGGACAGAGCTTTGTGGGACACCGGCCTTTACTTTTAGCTTGATAGAACCTGTCGCTAAGAAAGGATTTCACCATCAAAATCAAATCAGGAGGAAACTCGTCTCTAATCATCTTGTAGATTAGCCCTTTGTGCCACACCTGATCGAAAGCGTTACTGACATCAAGAAAGACCACGCCACAGTACCTTGAAAGGTTCAGTGGGGTGCTGAGATCTTCAACAAGCCTACATATCTGCATCTGACACGAATGGGCGGCACGAAAGCCGAACTACTCTTTCCGAAGTAGATCATTGGTGAGACAGTAGTCCTTGAACCTGGTGAGGATCTTTTTCTCCAAAACTTTGGACATCGACCGGAGTAGACTGACAGATCGGTAGCTCTCAGGAATTGCAGGATTTTGCCCCTGCTTGGGAATACTTAACACAATAGATTGCTTCCAAGGAGTCAGGAAGTAGGAAAACTTCCAGCAGTTGCTTATGATATTCGAGATGTCATTAATAGTGTTGTTCGGCAGATTCCTTAGGGCGTTATTACTTACCTTGTCTCTGCCTAGATCCTTCCTCAGTTTGAGATTTCTGATGATGGCAGCTATCTCGCCAGTCTCGATGTTAATCTTCGATTAAGTCGCGGGACATCAAGTTTGATAAGACGATCTTCCACACGCCGGGACATGAGTTGACTCTCGGGATTATTTTTATCTGCATCTCCAGGGAATCTGCAATTATTTGTGCCTTTTCCTGATTAGTTTGGAAATAATTACCTTGAGGGATGCGAAGTGGAGGTAGCGTATCATTCTTTTTCTTCTGCAGAGCTCTAATTAACCATGCTCCAAATGGAATTGTCGCGAGCTGACAAGCTTTTCAGCTTGTCATTCCACCTAGCGTCGCGTAATTGCTTTATTTTTTCCTGGACTCTTCGTACTAACCTGTTATATTTGGTTTTTAGCCAAGGTACACGATAACGTTGCCAAAGCCTACAGGTCTTGTTTCTTTCTTCAATCAACCGTTGGATTCCTGGGGTAAGAACAATTCGATAAAGAGATTATTTTCCAATGGATAGGCACTAGCTTCAGTGGTACTATTTATTCGCATGGTGATGTCTTCAACTCGTTGATCGCTGTCATCCGTACAGTTTGCTCTATTGAGTTAGCAGTCTTGGTCCTTGAGGATTTCTTTGAAGAGCTTCCAATATTGCTGATGCTTGACTTCTCTGAAATTGATGTTGACATTGTCAAAGTTTAACGCCAGAGCCTTGTTTTCAGAAGAAAGGTCATCAATCGTGAAGATGTTGTATGGCTTGAAGAAACCCTTCATCAGTGAGATATCCAACACGTCACTTATAGAGAATGGTCACAGTAGTGTCCTCCACTGGCCCTGCAGCAATGATGCCATCCTTACTTTGTATATACCGGTATAGAATCTTGCCATTACAGTTCCTTGCTCTGGAGTTCCAGCTTGGACGTTTGGCAATAAGGTCACCAGCCAGTATAAGTGGAATGTCACCATCGAAGAGTCATCGAGATCGCTAACGTCGAGAGTATGTTTAGGTGAATTGTAGAGCGCCAAGGGAGACGTCATTGATGATGATGGACGCCGATTCCATACCTGCGTAAGATTTGGAGACAAATTCTTGATGTTTTAATTCCATTCTTGATGATGATCGCAGCATCACCAGAGGCACATCTTGTAGTGTTTGGAGTCATACGATCGTTACGGTACACACAATAACCGGATGGCTTGAAATCTCGGCTTGGTTTGAGGTGTGTTTCACAGAGGAAAGGAACCTTGCTCTCCTGCTTCAACAGAAAGTTGTAATACTCTATACGCTTTCGGAGGACCCCCTTAGCGTTCCATATCGCGCACCGAAGTTCACTTTTGTTGATCTCAGTATAATGTCGTGTAGCCATGATGGAATTAGTTGGTCGTAATGAGCCTACTCAACTGTGGATAACGTTTGCCTAGATTTGTAATTTGACTAACCTAACGACAATTGAACAGTGAAGTGAAAAGAAAGACGCGAGTGGTCCAGGAGCCAAGCTCACTTTGCACGCTCGCCCACTGAACTGGGCGAGAAGCCTGATGAACCTCTTTAGTCCTTCAGAGAAGAAGTCCCAGAAGGGACGAGAGTCAGATTGTAGATTGACGAGTAGAGTCCCCAAAACTCAGCAGGATCTAAAAGATCCAATAGTTGGGGAAGACGGCCTTGTTAACGTCATCAAAGCACACATCCAGGTCTTCGAAACCTGAGGGTAGCCTTACAATAAGTGGATGGCCCAGAATACCAGAGTATTTTCATGATTCTCCGTCCTGGGTAGCATAAAAATATGTTCTTCATAAGTGTCTGGACAAAGGTGCATATGTGGGTCATCCCCAAATCGTCATAGATAGAGTGGTTGGTGGCAACACTTTTGTCAAGTTGGGCAATGAATCGGAGAGCAACATTTTGAAAGGTCTCGAGATCATCCACCTAGATTTGCAAATAGAAGCCGAAGCAGGCATTCCATGAAGTAAAATAGTACGAATCACAACCTGTATATCAAGAGTTTGTTATCCACACCAAGAGCGCTGTTTCGCCCCAGAAGTGCAATCAAACTGAACTTCGCTTTCTTTGATGATATAAACGTTTTAACACAGAGTGATAAAATCGAACCCATGGAGGCCTATAATGAGCCATAACCGTCAAAATTAGCAGCATCTTTATCAAATGCGATTTATGTACAGAGCGATATACACTGAGTGGCCAAATTATTATGACCACCCCCTTAATACAGTGTTGGGCCACCTTTCGCTCTTATTACTGCTTGCATTCTTCGGGGTATGGATTCTATGAGATGTTGGTAGGTTGTAGGAGAAATTTGAGACCAACTCTGAAGGACTGCACCTTCCAATTCCTGCAAATTTGATGGTGCTGGATCCCGCTGCCTGACGGCCCGTTCGATCTCATCCCACAAATTCTCAATGGGATTGAGATCTGGCGATTGTGCAGGCCAACGAAGCAAGGTAAACTCTCCGGCATGTTCTTCAAACCATCTGAGGACGATGCCAGCCTTATGAAAGGAGCATTGTCCTGCTGGAAGTATCCATCCCCGTCAGAGTACACCATTAACAAAACTGGATGTACTTGATCTGCGAAAATACTTAAATAATCTTGTCCGTGCAGAGGAATCAAAGTTCCCAAACAATGCCAAGAAAACATCCCCCAAACCATAATACTGCCGCCACCAGCTTGAAGTGTTGTGGCGATGCAGGTGGGGTCCATGCTTTCGTGTTGTTTTCTCCATATTCTAACCCTGCCATCTGCATGATGCATTTGAAATCGTGACTCATCGGACCACATGACCCTTTTCCAGTCATCTACTGTCCAATCCTTATGCTCCTTGGCGAACTGGAGACGTCTGCTCTTGTTCAAGGCTGACAGTAGAGGCTTTCGAACTGGTCGTCGGCTTCCAAAGCCTAAACGGTGTAATGAGCGGCGAACGGTTCGTTCAGAGGCGGTCACAGTTTGTCCTTGATTAAGATTTGCCGCTATTTGACGCACTGTTGCTCTTCTGTCACCATGGACAACTCTGGCCAATCTCCTTTCAGCTCGAGCATTGAGGAGCCTGTGACGACCACATGCTTGACGTTGAGAGCCGGTTGTTTGCTTGGTAGTCCATTCTCTGTAAACATTAATAACTGCTGCTCTTGAACATTTCACAAGTTCAGCTGTTTTGCTGATACTGGTTCCGACCCTGCGCGCGCCGACGATCATCTCGCGTTCAAACTCAGTTAAATCACGTTTTTTCCCATGTCGTCGCAAAAAACACTTAGCAACTGATGGTTCACCTCACCTGCATTCCCTTTTTATAGCTATCTAGACCTCTAGCGGCAGCGCTGTGACGTAATAGCTCATTTGCCTAAAACTGTCTGGTGGTCATAGTAATTTGACCACTCAGTGTATATATGCGACAGTTTGGGACACTGAATTCATATTTCCTTTTATATTCATAAACAATGAATTTGGATATTCGTGTAATGTTTGTGATAGATTTTGTTTTGAGAGGGACTTGAAGCACCCCACATGCATGAGTACACTCGTTCAAGCTCGGGGGGCAGTTATGGTTTGGAGCATGTTTTCCTGGCATGATATGGATCCTTTAATTTGTGTAGAAAAACGTCTGAATATCAGAACATACGTAAGGATATTTGCTGATCAAGTTCATGCAATCATGTTGATGGTGTACCTCAAAGGAGATGGCTTCTTCCAACGTGACAATGCGCCATGCCATGCTACTCGTATTTTGCAGGAATAGTTTCAAGAACAAACAATTCCTGTGCGTTGTTTGCTTCAAAGATTTTTTTTGCTACTGAATGTACCCTTTAACTCCTATGTAGATTCGCCAATTGAAAATGGTAGTAAGGCGAGATTGTTGCGATCGCCACGAACGACGACGAACCTGGCTTAGGTGGCCCCCATAATGACCAAATCTCAATCCAATTGAGTATTTATGGGAGAAAGTTGAAAGAGCCATCAGACAGGTGGCTCCAAAACAACAAATTTCACATAACAGGATAGTGCTATGCATCAGGCAAAAAGTGTTATGACAGACTATAAGAAGCAGGGAAAGACATCTGGTTATGATGTAAATAACTGATATTTTTTGCACATATAATCACTTGTGAACAGGGACATGAAGAAAATTACACAGGATGAATATTGCACTTGAATGTTTTTATTTTCTCCACATCTCTCACTTTTTCACAGAACACAACTAAACGCGTATTGCACAAGGAATTGCTCATAACAATGACAATTGCTCGGAAAGGAAAAAAATAAAAATTGAAAATAAAATTACTGTCTCTTTCGATAAAAATAAAATTTAACACTTTTAAATTATGTAGTAAACTTATGCTTAACCATATTCCGCCCGCCTTGAACTTGTTTCAATCTTCACCGATTGATAATGGACATAGTCGGAAAATGGCACGTTTGGTTATACCATGCTTTGTCTTTAAGGTGACGACTCTCACAATACCATCGTTGCCCGGATGGGTCTCTATGATTCGGCCAATTGGCCACTGCAGCAGCGGTATATTTCTCTCACGAGCAAGCACCAAGTCACCAGTAGCTAGATTATTGCGTTTTTCAGACCTTTTGTATCGTTGTTGGAGTTGGGTCAAATACTCATGGTGCCATCTTTTCCAAAACGCCTGTTGAAATTTCTGTATCATTTTCCATCGGGATAATCCCGTGGTTTCCATCTCATGTACGTTCTCCTCTGGAATGCTGACTAGTGGTTCTCCAATCAGGAAATGTCCTGGCGTAAGTGCTTGCAGATCATATGGATCAGAAGATACTGCTCCGAACGGTCTAGAGTTCAAACAGGCTTCCACCTGGGTAAGGAGAGTAGTCAGTTCTTCAAATGTAAGCACAGTGGTGCCTGTGATTTTGCGCAAATGCTGCTTTGCCGACTTAATGTTAGATTCCCATAATCCTCTAAAATGAGGTGCATAGGGCGGTATGAATTTCCAAGTGTTTCCTTTGTGTGACATTTCATCTAGAATAGGTCGATTCAATGCACTCTTGTGTAGTAATTGATACAATTTCTTTAACTCCTTGTGGGCACCATGGAAATTAGTGGCATTGTCACTGATTAGTTCTCTGCAGGTTCCTCGTCGAGCACAAAATCTCCGTAAGGCAGTTATAAATGCGTCAGCTGTAAGATCGCTTACTAGTTCAATATGAACTGCCTTCGATGCCAAACAGACAAAAAGAGCCATATATGTCTTTCAAGATTTGGCTCCACCTCCTTTAGAGGATTTGATGTAGAAGGTGCCCCCAAAATCTACTCCTGTTCTCAAAAAAGGTCTGCATTGTCTCACTCTTGAGGTAGGTAAATTGCCCATGAATGGATGATGTGATGTGGCTCGATCACGAAAACAGGTTAAACATTGGTGAGTACAGTGACGAACAGAACTTCGGGCGCGTATTATCCAAAATGTTTGGCGCAATGTCGACAGAAGCAATTGAGTACTAGGATGAAGTAATCTCTTGTGATAATATTCTATAATCAGTTTTGTTAGATGGTGATGTTTGGGCAACAACAAAGGATGCTTGGATTCAAAGGGCAAAGTTGAATTCTTCAATCTCCCTCCCACTCTAATACAGCCCTCGTCATCGATGAAAGGATCTAATCCAGTTCAATGATAATTCGATTTTCTATTTGTCGAGAATGCCTTCACAAGGTCACTAAATACTATTTGCTGTATTTGTTTCACAATTACCAATAATGTTTCATTTAATTCTGCCGTTGTCAATGGTCCCACACATCTGGATGTTGCTGGAAGGGTCTTGCAATTAAAGATGAATCTTCTACAAAAGGCAATGGTTCGTTGGAGTCTTGTCCACGACGAGAATCTCTCTAAGATGTGGTGCATCTGAGTGGTGATCATTGTACTTGTTGGTATTTTACGAACCTCCAGGTGTTGTAGTGAAGGAACCGTAAGTTGCAGTGGCCAAGCTGCTTCTGCTTGTTCAAGAAAGGTTGGGCCATGCCACCACAATCCTGTTGTCAACAAACATTTAGGGTATACACCTCGAGAAGCAATATCTGCGGGATTGTCCTTGCTAGGAATGTGCTGCCAAAACGTAGGCGGCATAAGATCTTGAATTTCGGCGACACGATTTGCCACAAAAGTTTTCCAACGTCCTGGAACACCTTTAATCCAGAAAAGAACAATAGTAGAGTCGGACCAGGCCCACACATTTGATTTTAGCATAGATAAACTCTGTACAACTCTGTTCATTAAACGGGCTAGCAACAATGCTCCACACAATTCCAGTCTAGGTAATGAAGTGGGTTTGATAGGTGCTACACGAGTTTTTGCACATAATAAATGCGTTTTAACATTGCCTTGTGACGAAATTGACCGTACATATATGGCGGCCCCATATGCTACTTGTGACGCATCACAAAATCCATGACGTTGACTCATTGTTAGAGTATCAAAGCAGAATCGGGGCACTCTCACCTCTTGAATGACTGGTAATTCTCTTGCAAGATGTATCTACTTTTCTTGGATATGTCCTGGAAGTTTATCACCCCAAGAAACACCACTAAGCCACAACTCCTATATTATGATCTTTGCAAGAATAATCACTGGTGCGAGCCAACCCAAAGGATCAAATATCTTCGAAATAAATAAAAAAAAGTAAAGGAAAAAAAGAAAACACTACTCCACATAGAAAAATTTACTGACTCAGATGTACATTTTTCTATGTGGAGTAGTGTTTTCTGTTTTTTCCTTTATTTATTAAGGTATCCACAGTTTCGGCTATTTTTCTATTTATTATCTTCGAAATGTTGGATAGTATGGAAGAATTTAACTTTGTTGAATCTTCATTGGTTATGTCCATAGTCCGGTATCTAAAAACATCTTCCGTGTCCCAATGTAGGCGAAGAACACGGGACATCTCATGTGGCGGAATTGATAATGCTGCTGTTGTAGCATGTTGTTCTACAGAAAGTCTAATTAAAGCTCGTTTTTCATTGGAACACCACTTACGCAAATTGAAACCACCTCTTTTCAATATGGCATTAGATTCCTCACATAGTTGTTGGGTTTCTTCCAATGTTTGATCTCCGGATAGGAGGTCATCCATAGAAAAATCTTGTTTTATGACATCAGTGGCCCTGTCAGAGTTTAATGCTCATCCAAAGCCAGCTGCTGTAAGACACGGGTCGCTAAGTACGGAGCTGATGAGTTTCCTTACGTTACAGTCTTCAACTGATAAGCTTGTACTGAAGTGTTAACACTATCTCGCCATAAAATGCATTGGAGTCGAAGATCTTCCTCACGTATCAAGATATGCCTATACATATTTTCAATGTGTGATGAAACAGCATACCGATAAGAACGGAACCGTACGATAATGTCGAAAATGTCTTGTTGCTGCTTTGGACCCACCATCAAAACGTCATTCAACGATGCTCCAGATGAGGTCTTGGCTGAGGCATCAAAGACAAACCTTAATTTGGTAGTTAGGCTATTTTCATTAGTGACGAAATGATGGGGTAGATAATTATTTTGTGAATTAAATGTTACTTCTTGCATATGTCCCAACGCTATGTATTCAGCCATAAAAGCATGATATTGATTTCGAAGCACCGGATTATGTCGTAGTCTATTTTCAATAGATAAGAGCCTTTTAGTGGCCGTTTGATGAGACGTGCCAAGTTGATAATGTGTCTCTTTGCAAGGTAAAGCCACGATGTATCGTCCTTGATCATTTCGACTCGTATTTTTCACAAAATGCTCTTCACATTTTTTTTCTTCATCAGAAAGAGCGTTCCCTGGGGCTACCTCTTCAAGTTCCCAAAATGAGCGTAACTGCTGTGCAATATCCGTGGAGCAATGATGGACTTGAATGCCAGAGGATGAGACCCGAGGAGTTTGACCGCCCACGACCCATCCAAACTGAGTCTCTTGAATATGAATGAGGCCATTAGATAGGACTTTTAAAGTGCCCTTGAGTATCTCGTAATAGTGATCACTCCCCATAAGTATGTCTATCTTCCCAGGTGAACGAAACGATGGATCAGCAAGTTGATATTCAGCTAACTCCAGATCATCACCGACATGTACTGGTTGTTTGGGCAACCAGCCTGTTATTATTTTTATGATCAAGGCATGTATCGTGACACTGAAGTCATTGATCCGGGACTGCATCTTTAAATTTGTGGAAGCCTTTGCAATTCCTGCCTGTACTCCATTGGTGACTTCAATCGGTATGTGTTCACAATACCTTTTTACACCGAGAGCCAACGATTCTGTTATGAATGACGCCTCTGATGCGCAATCCAAAATACCTCTGCATAAATGGACCTCACCCGCTGCATCTTCCAGATTTACCAGCACTGTGGTCAACAAAAGTTGTCGTGTGTGATGTCTACCAACATGCATGGATACTGATGTAACCTGATCCGTTGTTTGCCCTCCGAGGGGTATCTCGCCCACCTCTTCTTGAGCTGTCACTTGATCATAATGTAATAGGGTGTTATGTCTCTTGCCACATTTACGACACGTAGCTTGCATCTTACATGACTTAGCCGTGTGGGATGTCTCAAGCAATTAAAACACAATGCATTCTCCTTCACAAATGTAGACCTTTCACTTGGCTGTCTACTCAGGAACTGGAGGCACTGGAAGATAAGATGTGTCGCATGAACAGATAAGACAGTCGCTCTTCGATGCTGCATGCACTCGAACTCCTTGACCTGACGACGCCTTGGACTGGTTTTCTCTGGTACCGCATTTGGAAGGTATAGAACTATTTTCCAGTATTTTACACTGATTAATAAGGAATTTTCTCAAGTCTTCATAAGTCGGCTCTTCACTCAATGTGGTGCGTAATTTTTCTCATTCACGCAATGATGATTTGTCTAGCCGAGAGGCAACCATATAAATTAAGATGAGATTCCACTGATCTATAGGAACTCCTAGAGCTAAAGGCTCTTTAAAGAAGCTCTCACATGTTGTTCGGTGGTATTGGACAACTTCCGTAGCTCGGAAAACGATTCACTGTTGATCTTGGGTTGCATACATAGGCCCTCCAAATGAGCCATTTTTATTTTGTACTCATCTTGGAAATGTTCCAACAAAAGTGTCCATGCCTCTGAATAATTAGCATCTGTTATTCGGACTGATTTGATGATATTTGCCGCTTCCCCCGACAAGGCTCCTTTCAAATACTGAAGTTTTTGGGCATTCGTTAAATGTTCATTTCGATAGACCATGAATGTGAAAAGATCATAAAATTCTGTCCATTCCAGATAGTTACCACTAAAAGTAGGTATTTTAAGAGAAGGTAATTTTACATCTACACTTGCCTTCAATTCACTCGCTGGTGCAGTTGTGTTTGGTGAATGTGAATCCACTTGACTCCTCTCGACGAGTTCCAAGTATCCGGCTGCAGTTTCAAAATACTTTCCTTCTATCTCCTCAAAGTCTCGCTCATGTTCGGCGGAATCTTCTTCCTTGCATTCAACCAGAATAGATGTACTTATCTGGTCGTATTCCTTCCATGCGTCCTCGAGGGCACTTGCTCGACATTTGACCTCGTAGGCTGATGGTTTACGTTCCTTTGCATTGGCCAGGTACGTACTTGCTCGTGTGATCTTCCCTTTCGCTAATCCCCGCTGTTGTATCAGTTGCTCCATGTGTGAAGAAACTGCCTGCATTCGAAATCACTGTTAACAATTGTCCGCATTCAGATTCCTCTCCACGCACTGGGAATCCGGCTCGCAGGACCAAATGGTTAATGATGTAAATAACTTACATTTTTTGCACATATAATCACTTGTGAACAGGGACATGAAGAAAATTACACAGGATGAATATTGCACTTGAATGTTTTTATTTTCTCCACATCTCTCACTTTTACACAGAACACAACTCAACAATGCTAAAGCGAATGCATGCGCACTCGTGCGCGTATTGCACAAGGAATTGCTCCTAACAATGACAATTGCTCGGAAAGGGAAACAAATAAAAATTGAAAATAAAATTACTGTCTCTTTCGATAAAAATAAAATTTAACACTTTTAAAATTATACAATAAACGTATGCTTAACCAACATCATTGGCCGAAAGTCGAAGCTCACTGAAAAAGACAAAAGGGGTTTGAAGCAGATTGTGCGCGGAAAGCACAAGACAACAGCATTCATTATGTCAGCTTCCTCGCATCACCTTTCAACATCTCGTGGAGTAAATGCGAATCGCTGCAGTATTGAAGGCAGAAAGTGGCCCAACGAAGTACTGCTGGGGTGGTCATAATAATCTGGGCACTCAATGTATATTCATCCTAAAGTCTCGATTTCTGATATGGAAATGTTGTTGTTCAGTGCGATAATGAAATATTCACCAACAACTAGACCAGTCAGTGACAACATGGAAGTGGATACTAATATTGCAATTATGACAGTTAGCATTATCAACGTAGATGCTACATTAAATTTATACGCTCGTAGGTTTAAGAAGAAACATTTTAATTTATATTACAAACCCATCGAATCACCTATTACATTGGGTGGCAGTACTATAAATTTGATGTTTGCACGAAATATTGATTCTTGTCTGTTGCCATTTCTAACATACTTCTCTTATCATTGACCAGTGATTTGTAAGTTGAGAATGCCATAAAGGTTTGGTTAACAATTTATGATGAATTGCAAGTTAATTTTTTGTTTGAACATTTTTATGAGAAATTAAATTTTTTAAATTGTGTTGTCACCATGTGGCCTCAAGACGTATTCTCCGATTTAACTAGCGGCCGTGTCCCAACACAGCCTCGTCATTTTTTTTTTTGATTCCGTATCATTATCTCATGGTAAGTCTGTGGAATGTACTATTCCGCCATACCAATTTATTTGTATTGTTTTTATGATGAAAGTACGAGGGGAGATCAAAAAGTAAGTTGCACAAACTCGCCGCAGAAGCGCGCTGTGTGTCGCAATCTTGGGCAAAGTGGAGAAAGGGACATTAACTGCGCAGACGTCGGATAGGACGGTTGCTGTGGTTTCCCGTCGTGTTTTGTGTGACTGGCGGGCTAAAAGCAAAGGCGCGTCAACTGGATGTCCATTCCAAACTTGAGGTGCAAGCAGCAATCCGATTTCTATGGGCCAAACGGGACATTCATCGTGAAATCACCGCACGATAACGCAACACCTCACAAGGCCCGCCAAACGTGCGAACTGCTGCAGCGATTCAAGTGGGAAGTTTGGCAACATCCTCCGTACAGTCCCGACTTAGCGCCATGCGACTTTCATCTTTTTGGTAAGCTCAAAACGGAACTCGGTGGGCAACGATTTCGAAACGATGAGGAAGTGAAAGCGGCTGTCACCGTGTGGTTACAAAACGTTGGAGGAGATTTCTATGCATCCGGAATCGAAAAGTTGGTTGATCGTTCGGATAAATGTTTAGGGTCTCTTGGGGACTATGTGGAAAAGTGAACCTACATTGTATGCTGCTATAGCTGTGTTGCTTTTGTATAGGTGATGTAATAAATGGCCATACCGTGGAAGTGCAACTTACTTTTTGATCTCCCCTCGTATGTGCAAGGTATTAATCATTTTTAAACGAAAAAAAAAAATATCCACCATTTGAGAAATATGCATAAATAAAATATTTTTATTAAATTCAAATATTTGCGCATGCGTAATACAATTTTAAAAATTTTGTGTCACCAATCACATCACTCTAAGTAAAATACAACCGAAATTACAGTACTTCATAGATAAGGTCCCCACCCAAATTTTGGCAATTTTAAATGTCCGTAACTTCCATAAAAATAAGAAAAAATAATAATATTAACATGATAATGTTTTAAGGCTGGATATCTATCTACAAAAAACGTGATGCGAAAACCGACACCAAAAAGTGTTACGGAAACAGTTTTCCATTGTTGATGCACGTTTAACCATTGTTGGCGAAGGCTTGAAGCACACACCGCAACTGAAAAGATACGTGACCATTGTTGTCTGAGCAACATTTTTTATTAGCACACTAGCAGAGGTACCCAGCGTACGGAGCACATCGTTTCGAGTCTGCGCGTGCTCTAAACGTTAATGAGATGATGCGCGTGGAGGTTGCACGTGAATGACGATTATTGAAAGGGCAGAACGGTCTCTAAATCAAAAGAATTTTATTATTCGTACGGAGCTTATTATTTATTACGATAACTTGAAAACGAATTAACTTTTTTACGCTCTGTTTTCACCAATCCATTACTATGGGACAGAGCACGAACAAGTACGAACGTGAGATAGTCGGAATAGATACGTGCTCTAATGGTACCATTATGATTCCCCCTTAACAATTTCCTATAACCAGATATGGCATATAATATATCATACAAATCGTCACGACGTCTCGTGAAAGAATATATAAAAAAAAATAGTGATAGCAGATATTGGTCTAGTGGCACGTGCACGTGTATTTCTCATGAATGAATATAACGCATAAATGACGATAGTGTGAATTGTTTAGTAGTAGGTATTTTAATGGTACTAAATGGTACTGTTGAAACTTTCAATGCTAAGATATGGCATATGATATATCAAACAATTCGTAACAACGTATCACGAGGGAATATAACGAGTAAATAATGATAGTGGGAATTGGTTTATTAGCACGTGCCCTAATGGTACCATATTGTACCATATGTACTGTTGGAACTTTCAATGCTAAGATATGGCATGTAATATAGCAAACAAATCGTAACAACGTGTCATGAGTGAATATAAGAGTAAATAATGATAGTGGGAATTGGTTAAGTATCATGCGCACTAATAGTACCATATGATTTGTTACTATTGATACCATATGGTACTGCTTGAACATTTAATGCTAAGATATGGCATGTAATATATCAAACAACTCGTAACTACTTGTTATGAGTGAATATAACGCGTAAATAGTGATAGTGGGAATTGGTTTATTAGCATGTGCCCTAATGGTACCATATGGTACCATTGGAACTTTCAACGCTAAGATAAGGCATGTAATATATCAAACAACTTGTAACAACGTGTTATGAGTGAATATAATGCGTAAATAATGCCGTGCCCATGGTTACATAACTTCACCATTGCATTGAGCAAGGCGAGACAACTGGGCTACAGCCTTTGCAGCAGAAAAAAGTAGCTGGGTGGTGGTGGGCGGGTGGGGGGCAACATTATAAAAATTTTATTTATTTTAAAAAAAAGCTAGTACACGGAGAGAAATTTTTTGTTGTGACAACCTTATCTATGGTCAGTGTAACAATAATTTATGGTTATTCCTGTCCCATCAATATTTACTGTTGTGTGGACAAAACTGTTTTGATAGTGTGTTTTGATCAGAGAACAATTCTTTTTATTAATGTCATTCAGTAAATATTGTTGTCAGAACAATAGTCTTTTGTTACCACACTAATACACTACTGCTAGAGCAACGATTTTTCCTTGTATGGATAATGGATATTGATGACACATCAATAGTTTTCTACTCCTATAGCAATAAGAGCTATGGGCTCTTTTACAGTTTATATTTTCATGATACCCTATTAAAATTAGTCTGTATGCTCTGTTTTTTGAAAACAAATATATATGTCAAGTTCATTTCATGAATTAATTGATAGTTGTAACATAAATGAATAATTCTATTTCTTTTTTTATGCACACCATTGGTTTAAATAAAAGGCTGTTGGAGCCAGAGCTGGTGATAATGCTCCAGCATACACCCTTCAGATGGTCAGTAATCAGGACACACAGGAGCTCCTACATTGAGAAACAAACAGCTCTTAATAAGTTGCATTATATTTAGAACAAAGGGAATTTAATGACCACTTTTTCTTTTAAGAAAAATTATGTTTAGCAAATACCTTCAGCAAACCTTTCGGGAAGGCACAGCATTCTACTTGCACCCCTCTGAAATTGATTAACATTAAAAATAACCAGTAAGGAATACAAACTGTTGTTCATTGGAGTCGATTAGTGGAAAATTTTCCTATGAAATTCATTAACTATTTATGAGACTATCCGAATAAACCATGAATCATATAGCTAAAATTAACTAAAGAGGATAAAAACGGAAATTTTCGAGGTGATGAAACGGAAATTTTCGAGCGCTTTTCGCGACATCTAGTGAGTGAAATTTACAACTGTGGTCTGCTAGTAAATGTGGAATCAGATTTATATTAAAGATAGACTCCGAATCCTATCGTTAACAGGCGCAAAAAGTGAAGCAAATTGAGCCATGATAGTTCTGGGCAGGAGTGAGCCGTGGAGTAATTAGCTGTCTGGCTGCTTTGTTTTTGAAGATTTTGGGCCCGAGGAATTATTAATTCAAAAGCATTATTCAAAGTTGTTCTGCGTACAATTGTACAAACAGACAAGAAAAAGGACCAGGAATCATTTTTCACAAAAATAAATCAAAAATACGTAACTAAAATGAAAATACGTTACTGAAAGACAATCGAAATGAAATTGAAATTGAAACCATGATCGAAAAATTGTTTATAAAATATAATAAAATACTTCAAATACAAAGTAAACGAAAAGATAAACTTATCAGTCCGTGATCGGCGTATGAAAGAATTATTAATCAGCTACTCTCGTGTTTAGCCATGTGTTTTGCATCAGATTCACCCACTTTCAGCCATGACAGTTCTGGGCATGGAGCTTCCCAATTTGCTTCACGTAAGAACAATAGGATTCGGAGTCTATCTTTAATATACGTCATTGGATTTATGGAAAGAATTATAATAATTTTCATACATCTTCAACAATCTGTCCTTCATTGTTTCCAACAAACGAAAAACACTGATTATTAACATCCAAGATGGAGACAATGAAATGGTTAGGTGACTTTTCCGCTTCCAGACGTGACCACTGAGAGAGAAGGCCTCCGCAGTGAAAATGAATACATTGTTGCATCACATAGATAGTGCATTGTTATTCGTATTTCTACCAATAATAAGCCCTGAATTTGTACTATCTATGATGATGTAACAATGTATTCAGCTTCATTGCGGAGGCCTTCTCTCTCGGTGGTCAAGTTCCAGACCATGTTATCTCGTTGGCCTCGCGACAGAGCAAGTGGCGTAATTTCTCGACCAATCAACAATTAGATTATGATCAGCAACTTCCGATATTGCTGCATGGGCATCCGTATATTGATGACAGAACAATATATGAAATAGTCTTCTTCCGATATTGGTGCTGCATCAATATTTAGTTGACGCTACATAAAAAACTACATATTAATAGTGAATTGTAATGGTGACAATTTGATAGTGTAATAAGATCAAAGTTTATTCATAATGCATCAAATTGTATTTTTGTTTCAACAGTCAAGCACTCATCAACTCTCTTATTGTTGCTACATCCAAAGCATTTCTCTCCCTGTATAAACTCAAAAAAGGAGAACATAATTGTATGGTTTAACATAACTAATTTTATAAGAGTTTCCGAAATTAAGGGATTATATACACTGAACGACCAATTTATTAGAGACGGCGTGTTGCGCCTCCTTTAGCGGGGAGAACTGCCTGAATACGTGCTGGCATGGATTCATCGAGGTGTTGACCCCGTTGCGGAGGGATAGCAGCCCAGGCTGACATCACAGCGTCCCGTAATTGGTGCAGGTTGGACGGAAGTTTGAAAGGGTGTCGAATGGTTCTGTTCATTTCATCCCATAAATGCTCGATCGGGTTGAGATCGGGCGACCAAGATGGCCACTGAAGCAGGTGGAAGTTCGCGTTATGTTTCTCGAACCAGTCCAAGACCATTCGAGCAAGGTGACAGGGAGCCTTGTCCTGCTGAAACTGTCCGTCACCACCAGGGAACACAGTGATCACGAACGGGTTCACTTGATTGGCAAAAATTTTCTCGTAGTGTGTCGTATTTAGGGGTATGTCTACGGATATCAGAGGACCCAGTGTATCCCAAGAGAAGACACCCCAGACCAGCACTCCTTCTCCACCCACCTGTACGATTGTCTGCTGACAATATGGGTCCATGGCTTCGTGCTGTCTGCGCCAGATGCGCAGTCTGCTGTCCGCATGATGAAGTAGGAAACCGCGATTCTTCGAACCAGGCGACCTTCTTCCACTCATCCAGTGTCCAGTGCCAATGCCTGTGTGCCCATAGTTGGTGTGCTTTTCTATTTTGCGGTGACAGCGACGGTACCCGTACTGGCCGCCTGTTGTTAAATTAAGCTCGGCGCAAGGTGCGCCTCACCGTGTGCTCCGAAATTGGTTGGTATGCTCCCTCATTAAACTGCGCTGCAATTTGTTGGGCTGTTCACGTCCTGTTGCTATGGATGATTCGTGCCAGTCGCCGTTGCCTTCGTTCATCCACGGCCCTGTTTCGTCCGGAGTTATGCTTGTTGGATGGTAAACTTAGAACTAATAAAAAACTCTTTCACCACAACGATAATAGATTGAAAATATACAACCTGATACTGGAAGTACTTTTCGGAAGCAATTGCTTCCATCATTCAGCAGCCCAGGAGCACCTCAAGAAAACTGAGAGAACTGCCTGTGTCTTGAAACAGCTGAGTATTTATAAGGAACAACAACCAATAAAAGAAAAACATAAAAATCATTTTCTCTGATTGGTTACTTGGGTCAACCACCGAATTAGAGGGGAGTCGCTGATTGGGCCTCTATCTAGGTTAAGTAATAAATTACTATCCGATTGTTGGATAGCAATGCTTTCAAAAGCATCCAGCAGGTGTTTCTTGTTTATTGATTTTTTTATTTTTTTTCTTATTTTTTATTTTTTTTTATTTATTTATTTTTTTTTTTATTATTTATGCTTGTTGGAGGTTGTTTTTTGGCATAACTGCCATTCACGGAATACCTTTGACGCTGTTGCACGGGAAAACCCGAGGAGGTTCGCGGTTTGCGAAATGCTGAACTGCGCCCGAAGAGCTCCAACGATCATGCCTCGTTCAAAGTCGGTCAAATCCTTGGATTTGCCCATATTCAGTTCACTTCTGCTGCTGACTGCCACTTGTGATCCAATGCATCCTTTTTATACACCGCTTAGGACTGTTCCAGTATTCGGTTGTCACTGGGACGCCGATACATTTTCCGTAAGAGGTGTCTTAATAAATTGGTCATTCAGTGTATACAGGGTGAGTCAAAAGTCGCAGTACACCCCGTTTTTTTATAAACCTTGCATGAATTGGGAAATCTGAAGGTATGGGTAAGGTGGTCTATCTTTTACGGTATGTACCGAACATGGCCGCCATCTTGAAATCGGCCATCTTGAATCTTAGTCAGTTTTTTTAAATAAAAAAAAAGGTCGTGTGAATCATCAAATATCATCATCATTTTCTGACAATTTCATTCCTGTAAAAAGATATGAAGTAGCAGTTATGATTTAAAACTTGCATTTAAAACACATTTTGTTTCATTTTGTAGCAGGTAACTGAAGATGGCTTTGATCACGGCAGAGAGAATTGAGGTCTCCAGACATAGCTGCAGATTTTAAAAACTGACACCCAGAAAGACCTGCAATTTCAGACAAGACTGTCAGGTGCTTAATTAAGAAATTCCGAGAAACTGGGACTGTGGTTCACAAGGCACGGAGTGGTCATCCAATACTGCTACTGACGAGACAACCTCAACAATTGTTTTGACGTCCTTCCTCAAGAGCCCACAACGCGGCACACGGCGTCTGTCAGCAGAATGTGGAACCAGCCAGTCACCGATCGTACGAATCCTTCATGCTCATCAATGGCATCCATTCAAGATTCACTTACTCCAGCAACTAGCAGAGGATGACCCAGACAGACATATGCAGTTTTGCACGTTGGCCCTAGAGCAACATCGACAATATCCCTGTTTTGCATAAGGTATCTTGTTCAGTGGTGAGGCAAATTTTTAGATCATTGGTGAAATCAACCGTCACAACCACAGGTATTGGAGTGATCACAATCCACACTGGGTAGAACCTTCCAAGGTAGTTGTTGACGTAATGGTTATGGTGTGGTGTAGAATATGGGGTACCCGTGTAATTGGACCCATTTTTCATTGACCAGAACCTAAATGCTCAACGCTACCTGGAAATGCTGCAAGAAGTGGCGTTTCCCTCACTTTTGAATGAAGATGGCAGCTTTCCCTTTTACTTTCAACAGGATGGGGCTCCACCACACTACGGTGCAGATATTCGTCAGTGGTTAGATGTTCAATTTCCTGGTCATTGGATTGGCTGACGTGGTGCTGTGGAAGGCCATCCAGATCACCTGATCTCACACCACTTGACTTTTATCTGTGGGGTCATTTAAAGCAACTTGTATATGCAGCGAAAATTAGAAACAGACACCACATCCACCAACGCATTGAAAAAGCGTGTGCCAGCATTTCTGCGGAAATCCTTCTGCGAGTGCATGACGATTGGATTCAGCGCCTTCAAATGCGCCTTGACCAAGAGGGACACCATGTTGAACACATTAAATGACTGTCCTTTATGGAGAACAGTCCAGCCTATAATTCCAAACAAAATGTGCTGTAACTTTTGAACCATAACTGCTACTTCAAATCTGTTTACAGGAATGAAATTGTCAGGAAACGCTGATGTTATTTGATATATCACACGACCGTCTTTTCATTTAAAAAACTGACTTAGATTCAACATGGCCGATTTCAAGATGGCGGCCATATACGGTACATACCGTAAAAGATAGACCATCTCACCCATACCTTACTGGAATATTCAGATTTCCCAATTCCTGCAAGTTTTCGAAAAAAACAGGGTGTACTGCGACTTTTGACTCACCCTATACTATATAATTTCTTTTTGTTTACTTGCGTAGATTGTTAATTTTCTATCATTATCGGCCATTTTTATCGGATATTAGATAAGAAAACAAAAAGAGGCCAAGCAAAAATATAAAACATTAAATAAGACGGTTCTCGCTTATTTCTCAGTTTGAGTTTAAATGCTGCAACTTTCCCAAAAATAAATATTTTTAGCTCAAAGAAAGCATATGAATTTTACATACGTTGATGAGTGGACTTTGTATTCTTGCGCTACTACATCACTAAGTCCACAATCAGCTGTTCGAGAAACGCCACGTTAAGTCCACATGTAGGCCGATTATATACTATTTAAGCTTCTGTCTTTCCACAAATTATCAATCTTATTAAATCGAATTTTAAGAATTAAAAAAAGCTTTCTTTTAATTCAATGTTATTTTATTCTCGTCAAGATGTTTTCCTTGCTTTAGAGCTTCGCTGCCAAGGAAGATCAAAAAAGTAGCCCATGTATTACTACGCTCATAATGGCTTTTGATTCTGGTAGCATAGCTCTATGTTATTACCATTTTTACAGGATAATCGTCGGTTAATGACAATCTGCAGTGAAGTGACATAAATATGGATCATCCGAAGATTGACTTATTAGGACCAATAGGTACTTATGTTTTCACAATATTGCGTCCGTCCGTCTGTCTGTCTGTCCGTCTTTTGGTGATCTAGCTTTCGAACGCTTCCGAATTTTCGACTTCCGTTTTCGCCATTCGACAACTTAGGGAAATCGAAAGACTGAGTTCGTTGGTGAAAAAAATCGGTGAACTACTTCCGGTTCAAAAGGTCAAAAATAATATAGGGGACCACGTTTTTCACTATACAATTCCATGTATAAATAACCTGTGCATTGCCAATGCTATTCTCCCTAAAGGAAAGCTTGTGAATTAAGTGAAGAAAAAGCAAAGAAAAAGCTTGTGAATTAAGTGAAGACACGTGATCGTCTTCCTTGATGGTTAATCTCAGTCAGAACTGGTTGAAGGGTATGTGGTTTAGTGGTTCAAGGTATATGGTTCAGGGGAAACTTTCAAAGCTCAGATTTGGCATGTAATATATCAAAGAACTTGGAATGATGTGTAATCAGTGGTGTGCTGGAGCCGGCTCGCACCGGCTCGCTTGTAATATTTTCCGAGCCGCTTGTTGAATTTCAACAAATACATGAAAAATTAGAAATATTATTTTATATACATTAATTCATGTATACATGCTGTATCTGAACGGTCTGTACAAACTTGGAGGGGAGGTAGTATGGGTGATTCTAAGCAAAAAAGTTCATATGAACGTGGGTCCGAATTTGAACTGAGATAACTGAGATATGCCGCCACCAAGGTATAAAGAATGCAGGTAGCGCCGTCCGAGAGAAAAACTGACTGTCGCCCCATCTGGTGTTGGTAATTGGAATATTGCCAGCTTCATGACGTCACAAGGACCAATGGTTAAAAATTATTATGGGGAATAGCGCTTTTACGCACCAAAATACCATCATGCGCAATTCCCACTTACAATAATATAAAATTTAATACAAAAGATAAAAATGTTTCCTTTTTCCGTTTCCCCAAAGGTTCAAATTTAATTAAAAAATGGTTAATATCATGCACATTGGATAAAAATATTTGTATCATAACAGCAGTGATTGCTCTAACCAGTGATTGCTCCCTTCATCCATCCCTGCTCTAACCATTTCAAAATTGACGTTATGAAAACAATAAATTCGTATATCCTCTTACCTAACATTTATAAGTAAATCATGGGATATTAAGGATTCTTTAGGTTACGTTAAGATCATCAGTTATAAATTCTGCATCAACTACATATTTACGATACCTAGCCTATTTGCTCTTACGTTCACTTGTAGCAGCGCCGGATTTATACGTTTCCTTAGTATAGGCCACTGTCTTTCTCCCGCCCCTACTTTCGTGATCACTTGTAAGTAATGTAATGTAAAATAAGACTATTTAGGCCATAAATAATACGTATTTAAGTAGATAAGTAAGTACTGAATAGAATAGTCAAACTAATGAAATCCGCCACCCCCTGAAATCTGCCGCCCCTAGGTCGCGGCCTAGTCGGCGTATTGGCAAATCCAGCGCTGCAGCTATAACAGAACAGAAGAACATTCACTTGTTGCACCTCCCCTCCCATTCATCCGTTCTTGCTTGTAGTTATCTAAGATGTAGCCCCTTCAGACACAGACCTTAAATTCGATTGTAAAAATTTTGTTTTTACATTTATTATATTGATACTGTTACATTAAACATAACCAGCAGTTTTTTATTTATTAACATTTTTTATTATCTTTTTACATGTCTGGCTATATTTGCTACCGAAATATACATATTTATTAGAGAATCAACAGATTTTATTCATGTCATTTATTTAGTACGAAATTTTACAAAACATAAAAAAATACTGCACTTTTGACAAGGTAAACGTCCAAGATACAAGTTGGAAACATATGTTGCCAAGGTGACTGAAGGGGTTAAGACGACGATTATGAAAACAATGAATTAGTATATTCTCTGATTGAATTTGTATATCCTCCTACCTCAGAATCGCAGATTTCATTAGACGTGATCTTAGATTCATGAGTTGACATAGGCCTAGTATTTCTTTTCATAATCGTTGTCATCTTTAAAATCGTTAGAGTAAATCAATGCAGTTGTGATACAAATGTTTTTATCCAGTTTGCATGATATTAAGCATTTTTTAATTAAATTTAGATCTTTGGGGAAATGAAAAAAGGAAACATTCTTATCTTTTGTATTATATTTTGTATTATTGCAAATGGGAATCGCGCATGATGGCATTTTGCTGTGTAAACGCAATATTCCTCATAATAGGTTTTAAAGATTGGACCTTGTGACGTCATGAAGTTGGCAATATTCCGATTACCAACGCAAGATGGGGAGACAGTCAGTTTTTCTCTCGGACGGCGCTACCTGTATTCTTTATATCTTGGCCGCCACCAAGATCAACAAGTTAATAACTCAAGTTCTGTAGCATCTAGAGTGATGAATTTTGATAAAACAACAGGGTACATAAAACTCTGTGGACCGTTAAAATATGATCGAATTTCAATGAATAGTTTCCGAGTTACGCCGTCAAAATCGTACCAAGTGCTGGTTAGTACTCGCATGTGAGCACGGATTACGATGTTGAACATGTAACTCTGAAACTACTGGTTGGAATATGATCAATTTTTAACTGTACACACAGTTTTATGTATCCTGGTGTTTTACCAAAACTTATCATTCTACATCTACAGAACTTGAGTTATTAACTTGTTGATCTTATTGGGGTATTTTTATTTCTGTTCATATCTCAGTTAGCGTTCAAATTCGAACCCATGTTCATATTGACTTTTTTGCTTAGAATCACCCATACTATCTCCCCTCCAAGTTTGTACAGCCCGTTCAGATACACCTTGTATATTGTTAGGAGAAAAAAACTCAGAGATTTTAGTCAAAAAATTCTTTTGCATAATATAACACTGCAACTGAGAGACAATCAAGGTGTCCGTGATTCAGAAAAATCTCGTACACCGTCCCACAAATCTTACAAATCTGTAAAAACTCTCAAAAATTATTGCAGATATGAAATCTCAATTCTGATATCCAGTAACAACTTCCGGTTCCGGCCTGAAATATTTCAGTAACAACTTCCAGGTTCCAATCGAGTAGTCGTGGAGCCGGTTGTTAAACATTTGCCAGCACACTACACAGTGTAATAAATGAATATATCCTAAAATTAATGATAGTCGAAACTGGTTCAAAGGCACCTGGTTTCGTGGAACCATTATGGTTCATTGAGACTATCAATGCTAAAATATGGCATGTAATATATCATGCGAATTGGAATGATGTGCCATGAATAAATATAACGTAAAATTAATGATAGTCAAAATCGGTTCAACAGCACCTGGTTTCGTGGAACCATTATGGTTCATTGGAATTGTCAATGCTAAATTATGGCATGTAATATGTCAAACGACCAGGAATGATGTGCCATGAATGAATATAACGTAAAATTAATGATAGTCGAAAATGGTTCAAAGGCACTTGGTTTCATGGAACCATTATGGTTCATTAGAACTGTCAATGCTAAATTATGGCATGTAATATGTCAAACGACTTGGAATGATGTGCCATGAATGAATATAACGTAAAATTAATGATAGTCGAAATTGGTTCAAAGGCACCTGGTTTCTTGGAACCATTATGGTTCATTGGACCTGTCAATGCTAAAATATGGCATGTAATAAATCAAACAACTTGGAATGACGTGTTATGAATTAATATAACCTGAAATTAATGATAATCGAAATTGGTTCCATGATTCATGTTTTAATGATACCATTATGAAACCACTGGAAAACTTCAATGCTAAGATATGGCATGTAAGTATTTATGCTTTATATTATCAATAGTTAGTTTTTGTTAGGCAAATTTTAACAACAGCTTGTAGTTAATCATTCCGTTCGTGATCGAGGCTGCTTCGGTTCATTCTCACATGATTCTCGAACTTTTTCAAACTTTCGCACCCATGAACGCACATTTTTAACATTCATAATGCCTTCATCGCATATCGCACTCAATTTGCGATGAATTTCGATGGGTATTTCACCCCGCAAGTGCAGAAAACGAATTATTACACGTTGATCTTGTAAACAAAACTTCGCAATTTTAAGTATATAAAACATCGTATGCTGCAACGCATACGATATTCACGCCGTTCACGGTATAGTGCTGCCATCTATGTTATTAAAGACGAAATATTTCCCGCAAAATTTTGAAACCATCTTGATCTTTCAACTTACTCTCACTGCAGAGAAAAAAATTTGGAGACCTTATAACTTGAACGCACCTCGTAGAGCGCAAAGAATATGGTATTTTGTTGCATTTGAAGTGCTATCTATACAGGGTATCCGGAAATAAATGGTAAGTATTCATAAACGTGAGAGAACATGTATAAAGAAGCATTTTTATTCCTATGAACATGGTGTCGCAAGCCAACCCCCACAGAGATACATTGGGATTAAAGCATGTTGCGCTGCCTGATTGTTGGCGTCCCACGAGCGACTAGGCAATGTGGTGCAGCCCACATTAGAGCCTACAGACTTGTTCGAAGGTGTTGATGTAAAGAAATAAAATCAAGTAACATCACATAACATTAAACGTTTTCCGTATTCGTTTTGCTTTGACAAGCTGGGTGAACACGGGTATGCACGATTTTTATCATACAGGGTGAGGCATTCACCTTGTTTGGATACGTGCGAATGACTTTGATTGGAAACATTATTATTATTTTAAAAAACGAACGCATTTTTTATCAGAGTGCTTAACAAAAGCAGTGTTGGAAACATTTGCTCAGCGGAAAATGCTGAAGATTTGAAGAAACGAATGCAATTTTATCAGATGGTGTAGGAGAGAAAAGACAGTTGACAAGAAGTCGAATAGCGACAATGCATTGCAATGCAATGGTCATGTAAAGAAGCTATTTAAAGAAAGTGTAACGGATCGCGATGTCAATAAAAATACTAACCAGCAGACCATATGAACAGTGAAAAATTAACCTTGAAATATAAGAAGATTCACTGAGGACGGAAAAACGAATGATGGAATAATGAAAATATGTAAACGGAGCAGTTAAAACCAGTCGCCTATGAAATTCATTCGAACGGAATTCAAACTGTAGCCGAATTCGTCAGAAACAAAACAAAATTACGCTCTGATCACGGACAAACACAGGAGTACCTATCTGAAAGCGTTTTAACATGTAAATTCCCATAGAGCTCAAAACATGGTGGAAAATCACATCCATGGATGGAATCCGTGAATGCAAAATGTCAATAGTGTAAAACCATCAAAACAAATTCCATCGATTTCATGTCGATGAATTTGTAATGAAGCTAGAATATTTGGGGATTGTAAAAGAAAAACACAAAAACATTTACGACAAAACATTAAAAAGTAACAAGAACTTACTCGGTATGAAATTTATGCAAAAACTGTATTTAATTAAAGAAATAACATTACAATGAACAGACAGTTAAACAAAATGGTATATAGAGATATTTCCTAAGAAGAAGAAAGTGAGTGAGGTAGGATACAATTTTAATACACATGTACGCTTTTCTCTAAAAGTGTTCTTTTTTGCAGCTTAGTTCAAATTTTACATTTCTGTGTCGCCATTGTTATTAATTTTGTAATACATTTCTTTTTTAAAAATTCCTCATAAACACCTACCCAATGAACTACAATCGAAAATAATAATACATACAAGCAGCAAATGCTCATCAACGTGTCCAGGGCAGTGGATCGAGGTTGTCATATATCACTATATATACTTCCTCAGGTATATCACTATCTCATGCTCGTTAAGTGGTCGTTTGCAGGCTTCTAAACCAAAGATTGCCGATGGTTAGAGATGAGCAACAAGGCAGACCCTCAGACTATAGATTTTTCGCAGACAGTTAAGTGGCTGTTTTCAAAGCCCCTTAAATGAAGTCTGCCCTAGTGATGTTTCTTGCCATACTCTAGTATCAGGTATGGTGATCGAAATCATATTTCACTGCGACAGTGGTATAGTTGTGATTAACACCCTTAACTGTGCCGCTGTGCATAATATCTAGGAACTAAACACTGGAGAGCAGCTGTTCACAAGAGGTCGGGGTCGACTAGCAGGTTCATTTACTTTCCTCCCACCAACATGGCTGCAGCTTAACGAGGTTTACTTAAACTGTAGTGATTTTTCCTCTCTTTTAAATACGTTTTTTGCTTGGTGACTGTCCATATGATGACCTGTTTCTCGTCATTACCAGACTGAGTTCATGTGTTAAATACTCTTTTGGTAATCATGCCAATAATGTCATCATTTGAAAAATGCCTTCCGGAACTGAATTTGTAGATATTAATGCATACCACAGACTTTTTAAACATTTTCACCCTGCCTGTGAACAGAAAAATGCAGACGACACAGAGGGCTGAAGAGACCTGTTAATTCGTTATCAAGCCTTATACATTGAAAATCTGATTTTACATCAAAAGTTTGTTTGATAAATTTACACTTATCTTATCTTATCTTATCTGGTACAGAGGGTAGATTATCGCAAGCGATAATCTGCGGCACATACTCCTACGAGGGAGTTTTGCGCCATCCCATTAATAACGACTGCTACGAGATGACAGTAGCAGTCGGGACCGACGGCTTAACGTGCCCTCCGAAGCACGGGGGGTTTCATGATGGAAAAGCTGCTGGGGATAAACGAACCAGAGGCTGTCACCAACTGCTGGAACACCAGCTATGGTCAATCGGCAAATGGGTCAGACCAAAGTCCCCCAACAGCCGCGCCCCAAATAGCTGTCCCGCCAGCGGTGGCCCTCAAGCCCAGGCCGTCACCCAACCAGCAGCTGGCCGCACCTGAAGTTGCTGAACTCCATCGATTGGCAAGCCAACCGACGAGACAACCAGGCCACGGCCACCCCCCAATTTACACTTACAAAATGGTAAATTTGTGAGGTCTTCACTTAATAGCTATCACATGTGAATTTTTGGAAATTTTCAATAATTTATAAATTTTGGTTGATTAATTACTAGAAAGCATTAATGATTTTAATGATGTAATACTGGATTCGATGAATACTAAATTTTTAAATTTACATGACAAAAATTTGAATTTTTACGACGTATTAAACTTAATTCCAAATGTTGAAGTTAATTTAAATTACAATTTACTTAAGAGGTGATATTATTATTTTAAAGCACTTCGTTGTAGTGATATTTTAAATTGTCTGGGTTAAATTGTTAAAATTTTCTTGAAAACGTAACCTGCAAAAATGCTACAACAAGCCTTGAGTTAATCTTTTATGCAAGGTCTGCATGTATTGTGTTAGAGATGTTATTGAACTCTTAATAACACTACGCCGACTAAGGCACAGGTCTTTCCGCTCTCGACACCAGTGAGCCGCGGGTTCGAATCTCGCGGAGGGCATGGATGTTTGTGTTTGACCCGTTCATAATCGTTCTTTCGTCATCATTGGGGATAGTACAATAGAGCTGAGGTCGCAGTGCTTGGTTCTTTGACAACCTCTACTTTAAAATTCATTACTGATTAATAACACTACATTAAAAGACGAGTGTTGGTCACATGTTAGTTGAGAGGAGAGGTATTGGGGAACCATGTTCATTCCCCTTGAAGCTATGTTAATTACACCTGAAAGCAGCAAATATATAAGAAATATGGTACCTTCCTCAGGTATATCACTATCCCAGAATACCTCTTTCTTCAGTATTTACTTGCAAAATTGATCAATAATTACATTTCTTTTAATTTTACTGGGTTTTTTTTAAAGTTAACTTAACTATTATTATAATGTCAACATTGAATTGAAATCGGTAAAAAGCATAATAGACAAAAGTTTATTTTGAAAAATTTACATTTTATTTACAATTTATTTAGCAGTAAAAGCTTAACAGCAAAAAAAAAATGTACGAGGGCATATTGAAAAGTAATGCCTCCATGGCTGTAACTTTTTTATTTTTTTAACCGATTTTCAAAATTCTTTTTGTATCTGATACTTACATTTGTCCTCTATGTAATGCACTATTCACTTTTCGACATAGTCTCCATCCCTTTTCACGCATTGCACCAACGCGTGAATAGTCGGGTGAACCCGTCGGAGACGAATTCCGAGGTTGTTGTCGACACCAGGACCGAACGGCAGGTTTCACCTCGTCGTCAGAACGCAACTCATGGCCCTTAAGGTGATCTTTCCTTTTTGGGAAGTGGTGAAAGTCGCAAGGTGCAAAGTCTTTCATTTTTGAACTGCAGTTTTTCATCTTTGAACTGTAGGCGCTGACACCCCCTCTGATGTGCGGACCGGCGTTATCGTGCTGCAGAAGAGGATCCAAAGCTGCCATTCAATCCTCGTGTCGACGACAACCCCGGAATTCCTCTCCGACGGGTTCACCCAACTAGTCCACGCGATGGTGTAATGCGTGGAAAGGAATGGGGATTATGTCGAAAAGTGAATAGTGCATTACATAGAGGATAAATGTAAGTATCAGATACAAAAAAAAATTTGAAAATCGGTTACAGTCATGGAGGCATTACTTTTCAATATGCCCTCGTAAAAACAAAGTTGATCAACGAATTAACGCTTCTTAAACAACGATGAGTAAACCCTTAAAATGCTAACGACTTAATTCAGAGTTAAGTAGAGTGACCGTTCTTGAACTGAAGTTCTGTTTTTATAAAAAAAAAAGGAAACAAGAACATGAAGCGGATGAAAAATGCAGTTCACAGTGACACCCACAAAATGGTAAACATCTATTTCCCTCCTTCAGATCGAACAAATTGTATTTTGGGGAGTTCGGGGTGCTTCAGTTCCACAGGTTGATGAGAGTTCTTAAAAAACACCAGCACGGGCTCGGTGGTTTTGAAACGGATAGTCGCTGCTGTTCTCCAGTATCGCGAGACGGAGATACACAGAACACCATCACACGAAAAGTACAGCCACGTTCAGTTTCGAAGCCAATTTATTAAACTAAAATTAAGGGAAAATGAAAGATGAACTTAAACACACAAAAATTAAATTAAACAACCCAGAATTGCCCCTGTTTCCTTCAGAAAAAAAAGTCAAAAACTAAGATAAAAATTTATAAAGCACATGTTCTTCCTCTGCAGTTAGGTATGGTGTAATACGAAAATCCCTGGGCTCAACATAAAGATAGCCCAGAATCACATGTGCATTTGGAAGGGGATTAATTAGATGATATGCTTCATAGATCCTAGTCGAGGATTCAGGTATAGACCTCTCACAATATTTACAAACAAAGTTAACATAACGTCATATTTTCTGTGTGCGCGCAAACCTTGGTAGGCACAAGGATCGTCGCGATTGCTGTCTTTATGTAGTTGTGGCTGGCTCACTTTGATTGCTCGACAGAAAAATGAGAACGTTAGTGTAACTTTGATTTGTTTTAATTTATTTTTTATTCTGTCAAGCTGTTGTGCAGTTGGATGTGCAACTAGAAAAAAAATTATACATTGGAGTGGCTTTTTATAACATTTTCAAAGGCCGCTCATTTGAAAAGAATGGAAGAATGTTATGATTGCAAGCTATCGATAAGATGGATTGAACCCCACAAATGATTGTAAATATAACAAATTAAAGTTTCTAACTAAAGCCGGAGATCATAACAGCCAGATCATCCCGCTTTTTTTACCATCAGTATTGGTTTGGTTTAGTTGGTATTAATGTTTCAAACACTATGGTCATATCAGGGTGGCGTTTTAGGAGCCACAAATTTTGCTTCGCAAGGGTTCTTTAACGTGAAGCCGGCAAACGACTACACGGGACCATCGGCTTTACTTCCCTTCGGAAAGAAGTGGGTTTTTCCCCTGAAGTGGGTGAAGGATTCCCCCTTGAAAAAATGCTCGTTGTCCTCGGCCAGGATAGAACCCGCGTCCTCGGGGACCAGAGTCGATCACGCAGCGACTGAGCCGCCGAAGCCGATAACACCGAAATAAAAACTGTGCATCATATCAGCAGTGCATCGATCGTTATGAATGCTTTCAAATTTTCGTGCGAAAACATACTTAGCGTTTCGATGAGACAGCTGTAGATATCGAGCCATACCACCTCCGGCAGAAACACAGGATTGTTCTACCAGCAATTTTCCGCAATTGCAGTTTTCCGCAGTTATATAGTTCACGCAAACTGTCTCCTTTACTCAGAGTGAGTTTATGAATATAAACTTGTTTTCCTTCGTCCGGCAAACAACTGACGTTACACATGCTTTATTAGAAGCCAATGAACTAGCATGGCCTATGCGTGTGTGACGATGTTTTGCCTCCCAGGATGCGCACGCACCAGTGCATGACGTCACGCATTTCATCCACCGATATGAGATCTATAGCGTCTTTTAAAACTGCATTTTGAATTTCAAATGCGAATTCGTTTACAGCACCCATCTCATATAGATCTGATAGATCGTGGCAAGTATACTCACAGAGGCTAATCTTGCTGACAATATTTGAAATTTAAAAAACCAAAATGAACATTCCCATCATAGAAGATACCTCCAAGCGCAACAAACTCGAGAAATCTTTTGTTAATGCATCGCATGTCGACAAGTAACTTTTTCAAACAACCATACCTCAACATAACCGTGTAATGTACCAGAACATATTAACTCAGACAAAATGGCATCAAATTTTGTCTAAGCAACCTCACGGCAGTGTTCTCAGAAATTGGTACTGTGTTTAAAAATTATGTCTGTAGACAGACCTTTACAGTCTTGGTTAAAGCAAACATATCTGGTTGCTGTATTTTCAAATGTAAACACACAGCGCGTAACGTACTTGATAATTTTTGTAGCACAATAGAAAGAAAGAGAGAAAAAAGAGGGAGGACAAGCTAGAGAGAAACCGTTACTTTGTTATAACCCATACCCAAAATAAAAGTTTTAGTAATAAAAGTAATAATTGACCTGATCCGACATTATTTTCACTCTTCAGCTTGCATTCAGGGTCAGTAGTCTCGTCAATTCCATCCTCAAAGTCCAACTCGTTCGCCGCATCAATCAGGTCACTGTAAAAGCCACTTGCATCCTCGGTTGATGGTATCTGGACAATTGTTTCAGAGGCTAGCGAGGATGAACGAGTCCTTTATTTTCAAAGGTTTAACGTACCTAGGTAAGATCTCATAACTGTGGTCAGTGTGGTGGCATGGTTTTTGATGCTAAACAATGAAAAAAACAACAACATAAAACGAGTGGAAAACCATTAAATGAAAAAAAACGATGATTAAATTGATAACACTGTACAACAAATTTGGATTTTTTTCTGTCCTATAGATGAACGTATGTGATTCTGTATAAACAATTGTTTCTTGATTCATATATCAAAACCAAAATGCTCCATCACGTGCCGTTTTTGTAGGAGACACACTTCTCAGAGAAATGTAACAGAGTCTTGACTATAGAAAGCACAAACACTAAAAGGGTTTTTTGACCGTTTCCTCTTATATGAATCTGTTGTTGTGGCCCAGATAACAGACTAGCAATATTCAGCTAGCATATTTTCATTCCATCGTTAAGCTCCGCCTGTGTGATTTCATGTTGTGAACATGCCATAGATGCGGATGGTTGAAACTCAGGATGTAACGGGTAAACGTAATGATTAATAAAGAGCAGAGTGTAACGGAAAATAATATCTTATTTTTAATTATTTATTCAATATCAACTCCTACTCTTATATAATTAATATCTGATATTTATTTTAAAGTTAAGTCTTAGGCTGGTATACTCCAATCCACAAATATTTAATCAAAAGTTACAGAGCAGATCTCCTTATCAGCTTTACGTAAGGTAAGGATTAATCTTTAACTTTGCATAAAGAAATTATTGCAATTATCAGCTTAAATTAATAAACGATAATCCTTCTTGCAGGAACCACACAAATTACGAAATGTGATGGATACACCTCGAAGATCAAGGTAATTTCATCTGAAGATGGGCTTGGAGCCGACACTGAGATGAACTGATTTCACAAGGACGCAATTGGCACTCCAAACCTCTGTCACACGAAAGTCTCGCAGACCGATTTCAGATGAAGATTCTCAGAAGAGTCGCCGCTGCTCGCCAGTCACGCTATCCATGTAGGAAAATGAAGCAAAAGTACCAATTCTTTATGTAATAGATAATATTAAAAATAAAGTGCAGTCAATTAAATGCGTGAGTATTATTTAAATACGTGAATCCAGGAATTTAGAGCAATCCAGTCATGCTATTATGCTCTTTGAAATCTTTCTTATAATTCTTGTAAGAACCCTCCTGTTCCGGACCGCATATAACATTTCAAACCGAACGGGACAATACCTTCGGTCGTATCATTACGGTTAAATACATTCACCTCCGGGAATACTTTGCTACTTCTATTGCAATTAATGTCTGTTATCCATTTAAGATTCTCATAGTATAAACGTCCACGCAATTGACCCTCCAGACTAAAGTTATAAGAGTACAGAAAACTATTACAGTACGTTGTCGGTGAATTGAAGAGCTCAGCTTTTTCTTCACTGGAAAAACTCCTCCACGTCATAGCTCCTGGTTGCGGCGATCTGGTACTCTCATCAAGGCTCTATCTTCCCTGTGGCCTCCTTTACATAAGCAAACGAAAGAAAGGACATTAGTCTCCGAGCTTTTTCGATAATCCCTCGGCTCGCTGCAAACTCCTCCCTCGCTATTATGAATTGGGCTGTTTCCAACTGACGCCGTATTTTTAGCAGTTACACTAATAATCGTCAATAGTCCATGGCGATCTCCTCGCTCTTTTCCCGCTTCAATAGTTTTTGCACATTAATAATCCTTTCGATATAATTTCTCTGGAGCTCAGTTTCTTTGCTTCCTTTTTCCGTACTCTCTTTTCTCTTCTACCTCTTCTACCGATCCCCCCTTCTCCACTCGTGCGCGCGACGGTTCCATTTACGCTGTCGCGGGGGCACTTTCGGCAACTCTACAGACTTGGACTCTGTGGGCGGGGCTTCACCTACGACATGTCATTTTCACAGGCTATGTAGTGCAAATAGCTGAAGTAATCCGACATTCAAAACGGTTGCCTAATAACTGATCACTAGGAAAATAACTGATCACTAAGAGAATCTTAGTCGGATAACATTGCTGTGTCTCTTAAATAAATACAAAAATACAATCTGACATTACATCTCAATTCATCCTAATATATTTTGTTTCTAATTTTGGTCTAAGTTAACATTATTGACAGGAGATGGCGCAACTAGAAAATTCTTATCTATTATGGCACAAATTCTTTTCTTCATCCATGGCCTGACACTCATCTATTATGGCAAGGATTCATACATCTCAATAACTTGATCATGATTCAGAGAAATATTATCGGATTCAAAGATTTATCAGATTCGAAGATTTACAGATTCACTATGGGATTCAGAGATTTGTGTAAGATTGAACGATTAAACCAAGATTTACTCGAGCAAATTTCGAAATAACTGACTCTTATCACATTATTTCGCTACGATAAAACAAATTACAAGTCAATAAAGGAACCAGGTTTTGATTTTACTTGATAAAGAAACCAGGAAATAACAACTTCAGGTTGTAAAATATTCAAGATATCAATCTATGACCAGCATTTTTAAATATTATTTTTGTGTAATGTTTACTAAATTACTTTAAAGTTCTAAGCTGTATCAGAGTTGCTATGAATTGACATTATCTCCATTTATGACTATTGTTACAAAAAATTAAAAAAAAATAAAATTAAATGTTTGAACATTAATGCAGAATCTTAAAAACAGGAACTCCAATTTAATTAGAATAAATAGAAATAAAAATAGATAAATAAAAACAATTGAATAAAGGTCACCCGATGTGGAGAAAATACAAATGTTGAAGTGGACGAAACACAGATGAAACGAAGGTCTTTTGCAGCTTATGTAGACGAAACACAGATGAAAAGAAGGTCCTTGTGAAGATATTCCAGAAACGATCAAGAAAACCCCCCAAGACGTGTTACAAAACGAAAAACCATATACTCAAACAGTGCACCCCGAAAGGAATACATCCAATCCACATGAAAACCCCTACTTACAAACTGCCAGAAACACAGTAACAGGAGAAGAACTTCCGAACATTAATTATTTTGAATCATGTGTGTTTTTTTTTGAAACCCTGATAGTTTATATTGTTTATGGGGTACAGGAACAGACATATCTTGAATATTTTACAACTTGAAATTATTAAAATTATTATTGAAGAATTATTTATCCAAATTGCATTCTCATGGAATTTTTCTTTTTAAGTATGCTTACATAAATATTGAGAAGCAAATGTGTGTTTAAAGTTGCTTAATTATAATTAAAAAGACCGAAATCATTAAGAATAGAGTTACCAGTAACATTTCATAATTTATTGTGCAAAAAAAATATATTGAAAGTATCTTTAGTGCATGTGAAATTAGAATTTTACGAAGACATAAAAATATAGAAGAGAAGAATAAAGATTATTAACATTGCTATTTTATTTATTTTATCCTCAAACCAATTGATTGCAATGTTTTAATATAATATGCGATGTTTTAATTTAAAACAATATTCACACTCTCATTCTCACTAACTTGATCAACCAACCAATCCCAGAAATTCATTGCGACAAGTGGCTTCAAGTTTATGATGTCAGAGCATCTCCCCTGAAACCCCGCCCACAGAGCCCAAGTCTGTAGAGTTGCCAAAAGTGCGTCGCGGGGAGGGCTTCTTCTCTCTTTAACTTCTCTGCATGTAAATATTCTAGTCGAACTAAATTTTATCTTTCTACTTTCCCGTTTTCTTTCTTCTTCCAAAACCCGTGACATCCTCGCCCACCTCAGTCACAACATAGATCTCGATACCAAATTTGGCTCCTGGGAAAAATTCTCTTCTGATTACTATCTTTTACATAAAATCCTTGTGGGCGACTCTAACTTCGGGATTGACTGCCTTCCAATTGAAGTTTACCATCATCAATCTTCATATTGGCGCAATTTTCACCGCCATATGTTTGCTTCTTACTATAGCCTTCTCCAAAACCATTTTAAATACGCTCCATATAATTGTAATATTGCCCATTATAGTTAGTTTTCCTCCTCTTCTTTCTTTTTCTAAACTTCTGTTCATACTCTTTTTTTTCTGACCTTGAAATTTCAATCGAAGAACTACTGGACAATCCCAAATTTACTTTCTTTCCGAAATTACTGCATTTTCTTTTATCTTTATGCCACTTTCCCCTCATGGTTTTTTCCTTCTTCGCAGTTTTGCTTCTCTTTCTCCTATTATCATGCGTATTATTGTCAGTAATGCTCATTATTGCATTAGCATTTCTTCTGTTCATTTCTATTTTTTCTCTCTTACAAAATCTCTCTGAAAGCTCTTTTCCTTCTGTAAGACTTATTTTCGCATTCACTAGTCTTCTCCTTCTCTGGCGCTATTTTGAAAATATATAAAAATGTACTCCTTGTCTCTTGTGTAGTAATATATACATATGGCCTCCTCTTCTGTGGGTTTCTCTTATTCCTCTTATAATATGGCGATATGAATAAAAGTTCGGGTCTGAATTATTGTGAGCTATCGGCATTTTCTCTACAAGCAATTCTATTATCACCAATGCTTGCTTCAGTCTATTAACCAGCTCACTCACAATCTCATTTTGACAGGCAATCCCTCTAGCCAGCCAAATTCTATTATCTTGCAAGAAATCTTCTATTAGCACATGCGAGTGCATATTTTCACTTTCATCCAAACAAATATTTTCTCCAATCTTTACTAGACGCTGAAAGTATGGGGAGCGAAGAACTAACTTCTAATTCTTCTTCCTCCGATTTCACTATTTCCACTTCAGTGTTCTCCCCAGAAAATGTTATCAGATGGGTGGGAAGATAAAATGGCCGGGCGGGCAAATATTAAAAACAAATAAAATATTATGCAGTGGTGTGCAGTTTTTCGTGTATTCAGCCGGGCGGTCATCAAAGTCAGCCGGGCGGGGCGCCCGTTCAAAAGTGCCTGGGGAGAACCCTGCACTTCTGGCAACAAATCTTGACTAGATATTGGCATTTCTACTGAATTCATGTCCTGAGGCCCTTCATCATACACTAACACCTCTTTCAGATCCGTTACTTCCATGACTGAACTGTTCAAGCTCTCGCTGCAACACCTACTACGAGGGTTGGGGCATAAGTCATGGCAAATATTTTTTTCTTGTAGATATGTGAACGGATCACAAACGTATATGTGTCGTGTGGAAGTTCTGCAGGCATAATGTGTATGCAGAACAACAGATGGTTCTGTGATAGCTGGTAGTAGCGCAGCGAGGGCTGTGAAATCAGTCAGTAGCACGTACTACCATACCGTACAGTAGCACGCTGGGTAGGAAAGTTTCAGCAAGGACGTGTGTCAACCAGTGATGAGCAACCGTGAAGGCCATATTGCCCTGTTTACTACCGTAATAATTAGTGTGTTACGATATTTCAGTGCTATTCATTGTCCACACATGTAGTTAACACCTTGTCCTTTCGTCTGTATATGTCACATTTTCCAACCGGACTGGTATCTTCAAGAAAAAAAAATAGTTGCCATGACTTTTGCCCCAACCCTCGTATTAACTCTTCTCCGTAGCATTTTGAATCAAAAACGAATTACGGTCAATATCTGACCTCACCTCTTTGTTTCCTGAGAGTACTTAATTACCATTTGATTGAAGCTCTCCTCCGTAATTATCTCTTTACTCCTTGCCTCGATGAACGTGTATAATTTGTGCACATAGCTTGAACTCGTATACTGCGTTAAATAGTCCTTGCATATTTTCGCACCCTCGTCAACCATTTTTTGAAATTCTGTTTTGATACTATCGGAAAAATCTTTCCGAAATCCGTCGGTTACTTCACTTTCTTTCTTAAACAATTCCTATATGTCCTCTATATTCATTTTTTGATAATTGCCAAATCTATCCACATTTTCGTCTTCATTGTTCCCCACTATAACATTAATCTGAGCCTCATTGCTGCGACTTTTACTTTTGCGCTTTTCCTTTCTCTTTTGAGACTCATTAGCAGTTCCTACATCATCAATTTTATCTTCCATAATGTATTTTACTGGTAAAACATCATTAATTATATCTTCCATAACGCTATTTACTGGGGCCATATCATTAATCTTATCTTTCATAACATTACAACAATTTTCTTGGTCATCACCTGAATTTTGAAGCACTTGACTGAATACACTAATAACTGAGTTATTGGAACTTCTCGCCTCCGAGTATATTTGTACAGCAAAGTCAATCACAGATTCATCTTCTGCAAAGGCTTTCTTATCTACTTCAGCCTCCCCTTCATCCATATAATCAAGTTATTGACTTGCTTCCTTAAATAATACGTTTACCGGAGAGCCTTCAAACTCGCTGAAATGCCCGACTACATTATCCAGGAGCGACATTAAAAAATATCTGAAAATGAATCCATCGTGTTGAACATCACGGCATTCCATTAATTCCTTTAATTTTTCTATATGCTTGTCTATTGAACCACTGTTAAATGGCCCCCCATTCGTCTTCCATTTTCCTTATTTTCCACCAAATATAAACAAAAAGACACACTTACATCGACGTCTTCTATTTCGTAGTCAACCACTTCTACTTCCGGTTCAAACGTACACCTGCTCGGGCGAAGCACGCTCCGAACACCTTTGTCAATTTAGGGGGGATTGGAGGGCGAATACTGATGTCCTAATGTCAAATGTCCACGTCTTCGGCACCCAAAAACGCCTCTGGTGTGGTCCGTTTTTGTCGATGCCCATGGTTCAGCTACCAAAACGTACACCTACTCTGTAAATGATTAATAAAAAGCAGAGTGTAACGGAATATAATATCTGATATTTATTTTAAAGGTAAGTCTTCAGCTGGTATACTCCAATCCAAAAATATTTAATCAAAAGTTACAGGGCTGATCCCCTTTTCAGCTTTACGTAAGGTAAGTATTAATCTTTTAACTTTGTATAAAAAAATCACTGCAATTATCAGTTTAAATTAATAACAGGTAATCCTTCTTGCAGGAACCACACAAACTACGAAATGGGATGGATGCGCCTCGAAGATCAAGGTAATTTCATCTGAAGAAGGGCTTGGCGCCGACGCTGAGATGAACTGATTTCACAAGGACGCAATTGGCACTCCAAACCTCTGTTCACATGAAACTCTCGCAGACCGATTTCGGATGAAGATTCTCAGAACAGTCGCTGCTGCTCGCCAGTCATGCTATCCATGTAGGAAAAATGAAGGAAAAGCAAAAATGTTTATTACTCGAAAGAAGTGGATATATCAATCTATGAGTTTCTATTGCCTTCGCACTTTCAACATATACGATTCTGATCCTCAAAACATAAATTTCACAGGAACATCGGAAACATCAACCCCTTTGCACATGCGTACAAGATGACGAAGGGTATCTGTGACTGCTCCATAGGAAACGGTCAAACGTGGATAAAACAACGATCCCAGAAGATATAATTTGCCAACTATCAATGAGGTAGCAGCATTGTTTGAAGCCGACGATGGAGAACCAACCACCATTTGACCGAGTTTTTTGCATGTCGATTTTGAGTTCGAACTGCGATTCAATGATTTGCCCGTTGCTGTTTCCTCATGGAGAAAAAGGCTGGAAGATGAAATCAGGTTTACTGAAGGAACGAAAGTCCGCATGTGAGCCTTCCACTCCTACAAACTGCACGAAAGGCCTGAACTGTTTAATCCGGTGTTGAACGCGGAAAAACATACTGAGCAGTATATTGTGGACGCGTTTTAAAAGCTGAAGGAGTCCGGCTACACTGGGTGAAAGAAAATCAGAAGCCTTTGAGAGTGGAGGCTAACCACATGAATTAATCGATTTCATTCACAATCAGGCTGATAACATTATTATGAAAGCAGGAACGGTCCTTGTTCTACCTGCGTCATTTACCGGGAGCAAACGCGCATTGCAGCAAAACTACCAGGATGCAATAGCCATGGTGGCCAAGTTCGTGAAACCAGATCTCTCCATTACCATTACATGCAATCCAAATTGGACTGAAATAACAGATCAGCTGGCTCCTTATGAAACTTCGATGCATAAACCCGATATCGTCACGACAGACTTTGGTTGCAATTGAGGGCATTTGTCGACGACCTGACTAGAAACTCGGTGCTGGGGAAGGTGGTAGCATGGATGGACGTCACTGAGTTCAAGAAAAGTATTGAATTAGTTAAGAAAAACCAATGTAAAATGTAATGATTCTCAAGGCAATTATTTGAATGTATTCATTTCTTCCAAGAATACTTATAATACTCAAAACCTAAATTTCACAGGCTGTAAGCCTGCCTGCCTTGCCTCTTGTATATAAAATCAGCGATGGACTATGTCATAACAAACAAAAGTATGGAGAGAAATTTGTGTCAAAAATCTAAACAATGACTATTATACGAGGGTATATTGAAAAGTAATGCCTTCATGGCTGTAACTTTTTTATTTTTTAACCGATTTTCAAAATTCTTTTTTTATCTGATACTTACATTTGTCCTCTATGTAATGCACTATTCACTTTTCGACATAGTCCCCATCCCTTTTCACGCATTGCACCAACGCGTGACTAGTTGGGTGAACCCGTCGGAGACGAATTCCGGGGTTGTTGTCGACACTAGGACCGAACGGCAGGTTTCACCTCGTCGTCAGAACGCAACTCATGGCCCTTAAGGTGATCTTTCCTCTTTAGGAAGTGGTGAAAGTCGCAAGGTGCAAAGTCTTTCATTTTTGAACTGCAGTTTTTCATCTTTGAACTGTAGGCGCTGCAACCCCCTCTGATGTGCGGACCGGCGTTATCGTGCTGCAGAAGAGGATCCAAAGCTGCCATTCAATCCTCGTGTCGACGACAACTTCGGAATTCCTCTCCGACGGGTTCACCCAACTAGTTACGCGGACTGGAAAGGAATGGGGACTATGTCGAAAAATGAATAGTGCATTACACAGTGGACAAATGTAAGTATCATATACAAAAAGAATTTTGAAAATCGGTTAAAAAATAAAAAAGTTACAGCCATGGAGACATTAGTTTTCAATATGCCTTCGTCCAATCGGGTGGGTTATTTCTAGTTTATTATAAAAATTATGGACGAATATGGAAAAACAGACACCTGAACACAGAAGGGATTGGTGCTACCTATTGAAATTTTTAATCTGATAAAATTAAAATATAAAAAATTAAACAAGAGAATGAAAACACTTTTGCCTTCAATTAGGTCCAAAGCACGCAGGGTATAAGTGGAACCGTGGAGGCCTCTTGGAAAATGCTATCAGCCATAGAAGTAAAGTTTTTAGCCCCCTGATCCCGAATACCAACTTGTGAGCCACCCTGATACCCTGTAAAGCTGCGTAAAAGACCCGTAAAACGAACGAGTAGGTTCTATCGAACCTTTTAATAAGCAAAATCCAAAACTTCAGTCGGGAAAATGTAAAATACGTAATTTTAAAACCACAATTTGAGCTTAGAAAACGCAGTAAGAGCCAGAGGAGTGGGTGGGCAGGCAAAAAAGCAAGCAATGAGAGAGAGGGAGATAAAAATTATTAAAAAAAAATAAACAAACAAACTGAGCACCTTGAAACATAGCACCAGCTTAAATTAAATGTTCACGAACATATGAAAAAAAATTGGGGGGTCCAAAAACCCATAGCTAATTAGTAATTAGAAAAAAACATTATCATGACTCAATTTGTCCTTGTGGAGGGTGAGTAAAATGAGGAAATAAGTTGTATTGGTGAGAACCAAACACTCAAGATCTCATTTGTAATGAGGCCCTTCAGACCCAATAATCCAAACAACATCCAACCACAAACCCGCCCCTCTCTAGAGCTCGCACCCCCCAACACGCTACCTGGTGACAAAATGGCCGCGCAAGCAAAACAGTTGTTTAAACAATATCGAATATTAATAAATTCAGACTCAAAAATTAATTTTTGAAACAAGACATGGGGAAAATCGGTCACATGACTGACAAAAAAAAAATTCGTCCGAGAAATTCCCACATTACTAAATTATCCATAAATGAAACAAGGGTGACCCCTTTTCCATACATTTACTTATTTTCCTTCAAATGACTTCATGCCCTAAGGAAAGTTTATGTCACTTTTAATTTACCCTGAGTTAACACCATAACCTACCACTTTCTCTTCGAGGTTGATTCCTTTTTTTATATTTTCTATAAAAATAAGCTCCTAAGTTCCCTCTTAACATGACATGCTATCTCAGCTGAATATAACAATTGACCCTTTATACAATGAGTATTTCGTCGCATCAACAGAGCAAAATAAATTATTTATTTATTTATTTAATTTATTTAATATGACTGAGTAAGATATAATAATAAGATATAAACACAAGTATAAAATGCCTTCCAAAATACATCTATATTAATAAAAGTCTTTGTGTGTCTGTTTGTTTTTCTGTCTATTTTTGTGTATGTTCGCGATATTCTCTATAATCAAGAAGCCAACTGCTGTCAAACTCTTCATGATGCTTTAACATAGTCCGGGAAGGTTTTTCACTACTTTGCGACGGAATTCCGCGGGTTACATCACGGCCTCATAGAAACTACCAGGCCTGAACATGACATTGTTGAAGCACTAAGGCTGTGACGTTGAACTAACTTTTTAATAGCACCACCAGTTCGACGTAACAATGTTTTATCTTTACCGTGTTCAGGCCTGGTAGTTTCTAGAAGGCCGTGGTTACACGGGTTTTATGAGTGAAAACCACCCGCTTTTTATGCGACAATATATATTTCAATTTATATATTTAACAATAATACTACCTACAACAATATGAGAAACAACAATAAAAATCAGCATTCTATTCGTACACTGAATATTATTATAAAATAAAACAAAACTATTACTATCTCCAAAGCGCCAAGGACAGTCATTAAAAGCAGCGGGAACCAATTTGGAGTACGTGCTTTTCACATGGACAACTGCAGCATGATCACGAGTTGATTCTACAGAACACTTTTTCATTTATGCTGCTGGTAGATAAACAAAAGCGTCTGCAAATGAGTCTACAAATGAGTCTGCATATTAGTTTTTTTTCTTCTAGTATACAGGATCTCAAAAAAAGATCGGGACAGTGGAATATCTGGAGAAATACACATCAAATCAAAAAACAAAAAACACGTGTTTAATTTTTTTCAAAAAGCTATCCAATGTTACCACCTCGCCAGCCCCCCCCCCCCCCACCTCACCTCTTGAGGAAAGTAAACAACATTTGAGAAACATTTTATTCTTGGTAAACATTGATCCAACTTTGAAAGTTGGAACCTTTAAAGATTTGAGCTCAATTTTATCGATGAAGACAAAGAGATACAGGGTGGGTCTTGCAGATATTCCTATTTTACTTTTTAATGGACTTTAAGAATTCCAAATCAGAATTTTAAAAATCCAAAATTTTTAGTACATACACACAGACTCTGTGTGTAGAATAGGAATGTCTCTAAGACTTACCCTCTACCTCTGTGCCTCTATCGATAAAATTGGGTTCAAAACTTTAAAAGTTTCACACTTTCAGTGCTTCTATCTTCTAAACGGTTGGATCAATTGAATAAACACCAACGATAAAACATTTCTCAAATGTTGTGTACAATCTGAAAATGCCATTAAAATAAGGGTTCCTATTATAAATTTAAAACTTTCTCCCTCCCCCACCCTCAGGGGGTGGGGGTCGGGAGTCGGGGGTCGAGTTCCATATCATTGGATAGTTTTTTGAAATATTAAACACGAGATTTTTTTTTATTTCTCCAGCTATTCTACTGTCCCGTTCTTTTTTTTATACCCTGTATATCGACAATACATTCATATTTTACATTCACAACAATTAAGTGCAATGTAAAAAAAAACAAAAAAAAACCTTAATTTAAATTTTCAAAAATTAACCTAAACAAATTTACTCTTTATTCAATCAACACGAACTAAATAAATTACTTTAAAGGGAACTGACGTCAAAATTTTCAATACTACATGATTAAGTAAATAATTGAATAAAACTGCATAATTGCATAATATATAATTTAATTTCGAAATCTTATATTATTTATTTAATAAAATGAACAAATATTCGCTATATACTGAACACCGCGAAAAAATTCTTTTATACGGGGAGGGGGGTTCGATGACGAAAGGAGTTTCCAGTTCTGCAATCATTACTGCTAAAACCTCATTCATGCAACCGAGATCAACTCGAAAAAAGTTCTCGAGAAAAATGTTTCAACGTTGCAATCTTCTGCCTTGCAATTAACTAAAAGATTGCCGCGACTAAAAAGATGCAATCAGGCCTATTTTCAACTCGAATAAATCAATTGGATATAGAAGGGGCGCGCGCACTGGTGATGATTTCGTTGCTTTGTGATAAAAAATTATTACCCCACCTGTTAAAAACTTCCTATATATATTACAAGTTCTGTCGTGTTATTTTTTCTGGGAATTTTTTCAGACTAATTTTGCTGTAAACTTTTTTTTTTTAAATATCTCATAACAATGCATGAACAATGTAAAACTTATTGAGTCAATAAACAAGAAACACCTTCTGGACGCCTTCGAAAGCTTAGCCATTCAAAAAACAGATAAAAAATTGTTACTCAACTTAGATAGGGGCCCTATTAGCGATTCACCATTGATCAAATGGGCGACGCACTTACCCAATCAATAATTTTCAGTTGGATCTTTTTGTCTTGATTGGCTTCAGTTCGTTATAAATACTCAGCATGTTCTATTCCAAGTCAGTTCTCTCAAGTTCTCTCGAGGGGCTCCTTGGCTGCTGAATGATGAAAGCAAAGCTTTCGAAAAGCGCTTACAGACTCAGGTTGTATTTTTTCATTTTATTTTCGGTCTTTTTCTTTTTGTTCA
>JAHWFO010099959.1:2137672-2161539 GCA_023313115.1 Rhysida immarginata
CTGCAAAATGAGCAGCTAATTTTAGCGGTCTATGGCATTTCAAGTTTAATTTCATTTTAAAATATCAACTTTTGTTTGAGTGCAAAAAACTAAAATGGACAGTTTTTGCAATCACAAATTCTTATGTGGGCAGCTTTTTGGTTACCCAAAATTTCCTGAATGTCAATAAAATGATCAGTTGATTTACCCTGTCTGACGATTTCACAGGGTTATTTTATTTTTAAAAAAGTATGCTTTGTTTTCTTGCAAACAATAAGAGGTCCGAATTTTTTACTTTCAATTTTTCAACAATCAGAGAGTTTCCTGTTTTTATTTTACTTTCTTACTTCGATTTTGTAATTTTTCACTCTCAACATCGTCACAGTTTTGATTATATTGTCTACTGTGTTTTGCTCACTGTACTGCGTTTAACCAATGTCGTTTCCTTTTTCAATCTTTGGTGTCTTGTTAAAATTTACCTTTTATATGTTCAACAGTTTTACTGAACGATTTTTGGACGATTTTTTAATGTTCGAATTCTAAATGTCTTTGCGTTTCATCTTAAAGATTTTTCGTATTTTTCCGGCTGATGTTCTCGTCTCGACTTTATGGGACTCCAGATACCTACCTTCACATTCTAAGAAGAAAATTTGATTCGATCGTTCTCAAGGAAATTAAATACATAAAAACATTTCAACTTATATAAAGACCGACTTTATTCTTCATTAAAAACAAGTATGATCAAAAATCATTTTTGGATGCATTTCAAAAATTCTTCTGATTTGTTAAATGACAGCGGTGTCATCCCTGTGAAGGTTACTCAGTATAGTGATTCTCGCTTTAATTGCGATTGCAGAACCACTACAGATCACTGATGCTTCACGCAGATGCCCTGTGCTACCCAGATCTCGAACTCTTGACAGAGAACTAGGAAAATTTCAACAAAGTCGAAATCTCTGATTTGTTTGGGTCTTCTCTTTTGCAGAGGCAAAGCAAACCAAAGAGTTCTTTCTGTGCACAAAGCAACAGCTCGAGCCCCTAAAGAATACCTGATGTCTAAGTTTTGATCACCCACTGACGTGTAAAGAAGAACTTACTGGGCTTCGGCTAGAGGTGAAACACACAAGTGTCGTGTTATGATTACAGGTCAGAGGTCAAGTGAATATTTCATGAACGAAAACAAATATTATTTACTGTAGATGGCCATTAGCGTTTGAGTTTTTTCAAAACATGGTGATAGAAGAAGGTAGTTTATAAAATTAAAAATTAGAGATTAAACATTACAAAAGATGATTAGGTCATTAGTATATTCCACAAACAAGAACTATAAAGTGTGAAAATAACCGAAAGGTTTACCAAAGCGAGACTTATTAAATCGACTGTTTTTGGTTAACTCAATGAAATACATATTCCTCCAAGGCTAACCACTACTTGGATTTCATGAGTACCAAGGGGTTGCTTTCTCTTTTAGGATGATTACTTTACCCTGACATTTCTACACTTTTACTCATTTATAACAAAAACATTTGCAGTGCATTTTGCACTAATTCTTTCATGAAAGTTGATTCCACTTAGGATAAAAATTAATCTAGTCATAAATACTTTTCTCCAGAAGTGTTCTTTTCGAGGACTTCTTCAACTTTTCACGTCTCTGACATGTCTCAATTATGAATTTTTGTACACATTTATTTAAAAAAATACTTCAACTACCCATAAAGGCGTAAGCCATCAACCTGTGTGAAATCCTCGGTCACGCCATGCGTCCCAAGGTTTCCAGCGCTGATTAACTGTCAACAGTAAATAACATTTGTTTTCTTGCATGAAATATTCATGTGACCTGTAATCATAACACGACACTTGTGTGTTCACCTCTAGCTGAATGCCAGTAAGTTCTTGTTTACACGTCAGTGGGTGATCAAACCTTAGAAATCAGGTATTCTTTAAGGGCTCGAGCTGTCACTTTGTGCACAGAGAGAACTCTTTGGTTTGCTTTGCCTCTGCAAAAGAGAAGACCCAAACAAATCAGAGATTTCGACTTTGTTGATATTTTCCTAGTTCTCTGTCAAGAGATCGAGATCTGGGTAGCACAGAGCATCTGCGTGATACATCAGTGACCTGTAGTGGTTCTCCAATCGCAATTGAAGCAAGAATCACTGTACTGAGTAACCTTCACAGGGATGACACCACTGTCATTTAACAAATAAGAAGAATTTTTGAAATGCATCCAAAAATGGTTTATTATTATACTTGTTTTTAATGAAGAATAAAGTCGATCTTTATAAAAGTTGAAATATTTGTTTTTAATTTCCTTGAGAACGACCGAAATCATATTCTCTTCTCAGAATAAGAAGGTAGGTGTCTGGAGTCCCATAAAGTCAAGACGAGAACACCAGCCGGATAAATACGAAAAATCTTTAAGATGAAACGCAAAGACGGAAATCTAGAATTCGAACATTAATAAATTGTCCAAAAATTGTTCAGTAAAACTGTTAAACATATAAAAAGTAAATTTTAACTAGACACCAAAGATTGGAAAAAAAAACGACATTGGTTAAACGCAGTACACTGAGCAAAACACAGTGGAAATATAATCAAAACTGTGACGGTATTAAGAGTGAAAAATTACAAAAACAAAGTAAGAAAGTAAAATAAAAACAGGAAACTCTTTGATTGTTGAAAAATTGAAAGTAAAAAATTCGGACCTCTTATCGTTTGCAAGAAAACAAAGCATACTTTTTAAAAATAAAATGACCCTGTGAAATCGTCAGACAGGGTAAATCAACTGATCGTTTTATTGACACTCAGGAAATTCGGGTAACCGAAAAGCTGCCCATGTAAGAATTTGTGAATTCAAAAACTGTTCAATTTAGGTTTTGTGCTCAAACTAAAGTTGACATTTCAAAATGAAATTAAGCTTGAAATCATCATAGAGTACTAAAATCAGCTGCTCATTTTTGCGCTTTCAGATGATTTCGAGTGATCAAAATACAACCCAACAGGTTTCCGTGAAACTAAATTCCCGGTCTTGTGATTTTATGAATAAAAAAAAAATGCGTCTGAAAGTTTTCGTTTATTGGATAATTCTTCAAACGTATAAAAACCATTAACAAAAAATAGTACCCACGAGATTGTAGCTTAACCGTACTCATTTAAAGTTAACACTATCGATTAACTCTGACCAGAAATACATGTCGCATGTTTGGCTATTAGGGAAATGTATGGTATGTGGTTCAAACTTTAGAAATTCGACCATCACACCAACCACCCAACCGACCAATGCTTTAATTTTTAGAGTCCTGTTACATAATGAACGTCATTTTTGTTTGAAAAATTATAAATATATACACATGTTGAATATATTCGGTTCAACGAAATTAATATTAACACTGTGAGTTAATTGTAGTTCACACAACAGTAATGACTTTTGGTATGTGTCTGAAGGTAAATTGGTGAATGAGGGTGTCAAACATATTAAAACTTTAGTGATGGAATGACTGTTCAATATAAGAGTTATAATAATCCATTAACTTGTGCCAACATAAGGAGTTTTTGAATAAGCAGTTGACTGGAACAAACTACTAAAAGGGATAAAAAAACTGAGAAACTAAGAGGTTATCTTCAATGGAGCAGAAACCAACGTGTTTCATGTACCCACACTGAAAAACGCGAGGTTTTTATAGCGAGTTTAAAGTGCAAACGTTTATCATAACAGATGCAGAATTAGATGACGGTCACTGTGGCAAATGTTATACTCGAGCAAATATGGTAACCATCGCGTACGCATTTGCCAAAAAGGAAACACTTGAATGAAGTGAAAAAACAGTGAAACAGACTGAGAAGTACATATGTACCTCAAACAAATGTATTTCACGTACCCAGTCTGAAAAATCACAAAAACTTTTTAGCGTGAACGTTTATCGTATCAGCTGCCATCTTAGGTGACAGTCACTGCAGCGAATGTTATACTTGAGCAATGTGGTTAACTCTGCCCTCAGAAATTTGTCGAAATGAAAGCCATTGATGAGGCGAAATACTAGTGAAACTAATGGAGAAACGTATTTCACATAACCTGACTGGAAATCACAGACTTTTTAGCATGAATTACCACAAACGTTTATCGTAACAGATGTTGACTTAGATGTCAACCAACTCGGTAAATGTTATACAAGGTCTTTATAATTAAAGTTCCATTTTGACATGGCCATAAAAAAAAACTACTGGACCAAAAGCTATAATACTTGAAAATATTATACAAGAAGTTCATACCCACCAAAAAAAATTGGTTTAAAAGGTCACCACCAGCATGGAATGGCGCTCTAAGCAATATTTGTATACGAAATACACAAAGACACAGGTTAACAATGTGGTTTATGCACAAGCGCTTTACAAGTCATTTGGTTTTCAGAAATAAGAAAGGGAGCCTCGATGTCAGTATGCCTCATTTGTTACTAGTCGATGATGCCTGTTACCATGCAAGACCCTGCGTTTCTGGTTAAATGTTATTATGAATGCAATAGCATTATGCAGCAGGCTTTGCAACATTATTGTACCTTTCGACGAATGCATGTATGTCGGGGGCCAATGACACCGCAGAGTTTGAAGAAGATGATGACAAAGTTTGAAGCCACAGGTTTGTTATCGGTAGCACCTGGACGAGGAAGGAAACCCGTCTCTGAGGCAACCGTGGAGGCTGTTTCAGTAGCTGTAAAGGAAGCAAAAATGGAAACCTCACAAGGGGCATGCAGTGTAACTGCTGTTGCACATCGAATGGACTTACCACTCAGTTTGGTGTACAAGATCGCACGTAAAGTGCTGCGGTACTACCCATACAAAATCCATCTTGTCCAACAACTCGAACCTTACGATCTTCCTCGTAGAGAAACCTTCGCATTGGAATTCCTTGCACGGATGGAGGTGGATGAACATTGGCCATGGAACATTTTGTGGATGGACGAGGCCCATTTTTACCTGAATGGGGATGTCAACACCCATAACTGCAGGATTTGGGCCACCAGTCCCTCTCATGTTCTCCACCAAATTCCATTGCATTCTCCTAAAGTTACCGTGTGGTGTGATATCACGGCAAATGTCATAATTGGACCGTATTTTTTTGAAGAGCAGTCGAGAGATGGACTCGTGACATGCACTGTGACTGCTACTCGCATGGCGTCGATGCTAAGAAGTTTTGTGATACCAGAACTTCGGCAACGTGGCATTTTAGACACAACGATTTTTATGAAGGATGGGGCTTCACCTCATATTGGTACATGTGTCAAACAGTTACTTCAGCAACATTTCACGGATGAACAGATTATAGGCCGAAACATCCCCCTTTCTTGGCCACCCTGGTCACCAGATAACAACCCCTGTGACTTCTGGCTCTGGGGTTACCTCAAAGCCACTGTTTATGATGATAACATCAGGAATTTGGCGGAACTGAAAGATGCGATACGCCGACAGCTGTGCAACATTCCTCATGATATGCTACGAGCTACAGTTGAAAACGGGTGTAACCTGCTTTCAGTAAATGGTGGAGGCCACATTCAACATGTAACTAATTTTAGTAACGATTAAAGACTTGTTAACCTGTGTCTTCGTGTCTAATTTCGTATACGAATATTGCATAGAGCGCCATTCCATGCTGGTGGTGACCTTTTGAACTAATTTTTTTTGGTGGGCATGAACTTCCCATGCCCTCTTGTATAATATTACCAAGTATTATAGCTTTCGGTCCAGTAGTTTTTTCTGGCCATTTCAAAATGGAAATTTAATTATAAAGAATTTGTATTTAAATTACGTTAAACCCATGGTGCAGGACATGAAGACATTTTAGCATAAGCATATATCGTATAAGCTGCCGACTTAAATGACAACCAATATAGTCGATCTCATACTTGATTTCTCGGTAACCATTGCATATGTACTGGTCAAAAAGGAAATACTCTAATGAGACGAAAAACAAGAGTAACTAATGGTAGAACGTATTTCACGTAGCCTGAATGGAAATCACAAAATTTGTTAGCATGGGTTAGTGCGAACGTTTATCGTAACAGCTGTCGACTTAGATCACGGTCACCACGGAGAATGTTATATCTGAATTACGTGATATCCTTGCGTATGCATGTGCCGAAAAGGAAAAGCTTTTAACGAAGTGAAAAACCAGTGAATCAAACGGAGAAACCAATTTCATAAAGTCTGTTTGGAAATCACAAAGATTTTTTAGCGTGGGTTAGTGCGAATGTCTATCGTAACAGCTCCCTACCTCATACGAAATTGGTTGCCACATTAAACATCCAACTCGGTCTATGTTATACTTGAATTGACCTTTATCCCCTGTATTGTGATTGGTTGCCACTAAATGCCACTGATTTTTTTACAAAATGCAAATGGCGGACACTGGACGTGTTAATGGCATTTGTTGACTATATCTTAAGTGGAAGTTTTAATTGTTGTTGTTCAATATTTTTATTGCTATGGTTAAATTTTGTTGAATTCCCAATTGTCAGAGTGAGGAGAAAGAAATAAGCATCATTAGAAAATAATTTTATAGGTAATTTGGAAATGATTATAAAATTAAAATTATGAAAGGTTATCAGTAAACATTTAAATCATTATATTTTGCAAATTTCAGGTTAATAATGTATGGTTAATTAATAAAGATAATAATAAAAATCTTTAAAGTAGTAAAAACCTATGGAAAATGTAAAAAAAAGCGAATTTTACTCAAATCACAAATGCTTACAACACGACCAAGGGACGCCATTTTTTATGTGGTCACGTGGGTAGTCAAGGCTACGAAGGCTAAGAAAATGAGTGAGAACGAGAGTTTATGATAAAGGTCAATTACATGAGATCCTTGCATCCAGATTTGCCGAAAAGGAAACACATTTAACGAGGTGAAAAACCAGTGGAACTGATGGGGAAACGTAATTCATGTACCCTAAATGGAGATAAGAAGATATTTTTTGTTTGGGTTAGCTCAAACGTTGTTAGTAGAGAACGGCTACACTTTCATGCCAAACGTGTTAGATCTCACCCATGCAGTTTGAAAGCGGCAACATACAAAACTGTTAATAGGAACCCATTTCATACACCTTCACGTTTTCAGTTGAAATAACAACAACAACAACGAAGAAAAAAATCATAAGCCACGTGTCAAAAGTAAAAAGAATAGTTGAATTGAAAAATTAACAACTGTTTTCAATTCATTTTGAGAAAGTACCCATTTTTAACACCGGCAGTTAACCTGTTGCAGGGAAATGTATAGAAAATGTTAGTACAAAGGCACTTGCAATCAAAGGGTAACAGTGAACTACCTTCAACGTATTTGAACAATTAGCTGCATTGAGAACAAATAAAAAGATTTTCACTGTTCTCTGGCATGGTAACAGGCCCAATGGCTGTTTGAATGAGGACGTGATAATTGAGAACACCATCATTTATCACCCAGAAAAAAAATTTAATATTCATGTTAAAATGTAAATTTAATGAATGTATGAATATAGACAATTCAGTAACAAATATTGTGAAAACTCTTATTTAATTGTGTCAATGAGAACATATGTGAAAACACCCCGGCATCTACCCACTGGTACGTTAGTAGCCTCGCGAGTCTGTGTGTGAATACCTCGACAATAGACACCTTGGCTGTCCTAACATCACGGAACAACATTTAAAAGTCACATTAAAAACCCTCAGAAACTGGTGAATGAAAAATAAAATGTGTACTGCTTGAGTATAATCAAACAAATTCAGCTACTATTACCCTGAAAAGGTTTATTCAATGAAATCAATGAGAATATATGTGAAAAGCCTTAGCAATAAGTCCAATCACTCATCGGACACCATGATGACCTAAAAAGGGAAAAATCACGCAAAACGACATTTATTCACTGTTTACTGACATTAACAAAAATCAATAAACAAGGTGATCTTAGTAAGTTGTTGATATATTTTTAGTAGAGAGAAATCACACTAAAAGCGGAAAATGAAATCTTTAAAATCACCTTGTGTACGTTGGGATTGTGAAGTTTCGAAAATCAGAGAGCACACGCAACCACTGCACAGCAACAACCTCTATCACGTACATATTAACACAATTGAAAAGAATTAAATTTGGTTTAAGGACTCAGCAAATAATGTGTAAAATAGTGAAAAACTCTGATAGAGCACAGTCACCTGAATTCAACCACAAATGATTAAAAAAATATTAATCAACGCTGTTGAGGTCTAATACGTTAGCAACAGACCTTAAACAATGTTGGTTGTAAACACTTATCCAATCAAGTTAAGTGAACTTGAAAGCATTCAACGTATTTGAGAACTCAATTTCATAATTTAAAACAGTCATTTAACCTGTATTCTGTTTTGAAATAATTAGGATGTCATTGTGCAAAAATGTTTTGACCAGTAAAGAGTTTAACATCAAGAGAGAGAGAGAGAGAAATTTAATATCAAACAAAAACTCTTTGACAGAAAAGAAACCACATTAGAGAAACGTGTGAAGAGACAAGATTGACAGGAAAAATGCCCGGGAAAAAATCTATCAAATGCAGGATAGTCTGGAAACGAAAGTCGCAAGCGACATTTAATGGCATCTAAAATATTAAAAAACGCAGATAAAAGAAAAAGGAAAACAAGGATTGACCATGCCAGTATGTGTACAATGGGTTAAAAATGGGGATTGGATGAAAAATGTGGTCATTAGAGTCACAGTGAAACGAGCTCAGACCTCCACTCAAGCAGTGAATGAAAACCTGTTGTTCAACCCATTGACCTGTGTAGGGCACACAATCAAGTAACAGTGAAAAGTCGAAGTGAATTTTAAACCTAAATTAAATTTAAATCTCGTATAGAATGTTGCTAACATTGCGTGAACTATGCTTGCACTTAAAAAGAGTAAAGCTTGAGAGAAAAAAATTATTTAAAACAAAATCAAACTGAGCAACCAGAACGCAAAAAATCACAGAGAGTAGAAGAAAATTAAAAATTCTTAGCGAGAAAACTGTATTTATAAAAGTTTGCGATGTCAATTGTCAACCCTCTAAAACTATGGTTCAGAGTTGTCAGTAGTGAAATGAAACAATGCACCCATTATCAGAAAATTAAAAAAAAGCAATACACCATGAAACAAAATACACCATGAAACAGAAGTAGTTTAATTTAGAAGAAAACTTAAAAGGGTTTGGAAAAAATTTGGTTGTCCGAGAAATTATATTTAATTAGTAATTAGGCACTCAAATTGACAGTGCCTGTCATCTTAGCAACCCTCGATTTCCTTGCTATATATATAGAGGTCCAAGAACTGTATATATTGTGAGACAAAATCACATAAGCCCGTTTATGCACTCTGAGAACAAGGACCCTTCTCTGTCACACTGGTTGTGGTGCTTCACTACAAGGCACTCTTCAGGACTGGGATGGTTCACTGCAAGACATAAACAAATATTATGAAATTATTATTATTTTCAGCCTGAGGACATCGGAACATGGCCGCAATCACGTGATTAATCAAGAAGATGTTATCAGCCAGATGAGTGACCACAACCAGGAATGGAAGCTCCATCAAAAAGTAATCAAACTGGACCCTCACCCCAATGGAGACACCAAATCAAGGAAATTCACAGGTATATAAAAAATATTTAATTAATTAACATTAATTAAAGGTAATTAAGTCATAACAACCCCATGATAGCAGTCACTTGGAATGTGGAGGGGAAGGGCCAGGGACTTTTGAATGTGGAGGGGCTGACTAGACTATCACCTTTTGTACGTGGCCAGGGGTAACGTTGTGGGGACGCCCCCTCCACATTCCATTCTACCTGGATACCGATATCTTCTGCCATAGGCAAATGTATATAAAGTTGTAAATAAAGTGATTTATTTTAAAAATAAAATGCCTTTGTTTATTTTGCTGATAAAATTATAAAAATTGAAATAATATTTTACATTAAATAGTCAAGAAAAAGGACATATGAGCATGAATTTAAAAGTAGTATTATTGATTCAAGACTTACACGAGATTAGCATGTGGCTTAAGCGATGAATATGGACAAAAGAGCCAACTTCAGGTTAATTGCTCTGCTGAGCCGAAATAGCGCTCACAGTGTCAATACTACTATTACCATGTTATTACATTGGACATGAGCCTAGTCTGGTCGTGCCACTAACGAGAAAATTGTGTTTTAAGTCGCTCCTATCATTAACATTGAAAGCTGCTTGATTAGGCGGGCTTGTAGTAATACACTGGGCTGTGGTCGATCTTAGACTGAAATGCATGCGCAGTGTATCTTCAACACAAAAAATAAAAAACAACATGGAGGACGATATGCAGTCTTCGTACTCTGGAAGACGTTTTGTTTCTAAACAAATTCATTCATCGTAAAGAAATTCATTAATCACAAACAAATTCAATCGTCGATGATTAGCGAAGTTTTCCACACTAGAGACCAAACTGGAAAAATTTACTGCCACATGGTTTAAATATAAATTTGTTTTTCTGTACGCATTGAAAGTAAATTAATTTTTAGCACATTACTGTTACGACATTCTTATCACATTGTTGTTTATCGCCATGGGCATGCTTGGAATGAAATGTGACCGTGACGCTATATTGGTTGTCTTTTACAGGCAAACCCGCAGAGGCGGAAGTCAAAAATTGCCCAAATCCCGCACCCGCAGCCGAAAGTGGCACCATCTATACGCGAGATTCAAACAGCAAACCACAACCTCCCTCATGTATTCCTTTTAAGTTTAAAAGTTCATTAACAAAGTCAATTCAAAAGGCAAAATATAAGTGTACCATCAAATATTTTAACAAAACTTATTTCTACCATTGTTCCAAAATTTTTTTTAAAATCATCATCATTTTGAGTTTGCACATTGTATATATCAGTTATAAAATACTTTAGCATTTTTTCATTTGTCCTAAAGCTATTACAACACAAAGACTCACTTTTTACCTTATTTCGTATAAAAACGATGGCCTCAAGGGTTTTAAGGCATAACCTATTGCGTAGTATGGTTTTAACAATATATGTTTGTGAAAAAACTCTTTCGGCAGCAGCATTAAGTGGGACAAGGTCAAGTAATCAAATGCAAAAGATGCCAAATATTCAAATGAGCACTAATTTGGAGAGTCTGTATACAAATATACATCCTTTCAGAAATTAAACGTTCCCTCGCTTGCCTCCCAGTTATGCTGTCAAACAAGCCTCCACTGTAATTTCAAAGTTTCAACATTATACCGATATGCAATGGAAAAAGATTTTAAATCTACAACAGTATTGGAAACAGAAACATAGTACGTTGTAGAAACAAATACTTTCGTGGAATCTGACTCAAAATCCTTGCAAAATAGCCCAAAATAGCCCAAGCCGCAACGCTAAATTTCTCCCGCATTTTCTAAAAAATAATAGCCCAAAGTCGCGGTAAAATCGCGGAATTACCAAGCCTAATTCATATACGCCTCATAGGCCACGTGACACTTTGAACCAATCACAGATGTCGACACACGGCTTAGCCAAGCTGCCACCTTAAAATGTTGGTGAATACCAATCAGGTTTAAACGAAGATGAACTTTCAAGCCTGACCTGCAAAAGAGCGAGTTAAGCACTGAAACGTCACATTTCATTCCAAGCATGTCCATGGCGACTAAATAACAATGCTCTCGCCAATCTCTTTCACCATCTTTTCGAAACATTCATGCGATAACCGGTAGCACTTTCGGAAATCAGCCTCGTCTAGTTGTACAAGGTAGATAATCTTATTTTCTTCTTTGATTCATCCGTTTGCGATGATTTAAATTTGTTTTTCCAAACATCTTCCAAAGCACGAGCAGACTGCATATTGTCCTCCGAGTTGTTTTTCTTTATCTGGAGTGGCTGGAGATACACTGCGCATGCATATCAGTTTAAGATCCATTTAAGTGGCCAATTTAAACTCAGTGACTTTTAAGTTGATGTAACTGCATGGTGAATACGAGTTACGCTTAAACCCGAGTTTAAACTCGTTTTAAGACATGGTGTGTACGGGCGTTAGGATAATTACATTAAATTATCCTAATAATAATAAAATAAGAATAATAAGATGTTTTTTATTGTTTTCATTGCAGGTAGAATTACTATGGAGGATGTAAACTGCAACCACAATACTATAAATAGAGAAGACATTAATAAATTGGAATGCCATTTTAAATGGAATCCTCAAAATGGTGACGTCGAAGCAGATCCAGGAAGAAACATTGACCATTTATTCAGGGATATTGATGAATTTCCAGATATAAAAATGTTAAAGTTGGAATTCATTGGATATTTATATGCAGTTGACTGTCCGCCTCAATTCACTAAAGCTATAGCAATGTTCGATGATATAATCGACTGTTGTAAGAAACCTCCAATAGGCCATGATGAAGAATACAAAGGTTACGAAACAGTTGCTCAATACAACAAAATCAATATTTTCGTACTACTTGATAAACAAAACGAAGCAGAGAAGTTATACAAAGTTTGTTCAAAATACGAGGGTTTGCATGAAAAGAGTCGTGCAAGTATGTATGGATGTCATGGCTATGCTTTATCCTTACACGGGCGACTTAATTACCATAAAAGTGTTTCTATGTATCAAAATGCTATTGATTTAGATCCGGACAACTATTGTTGGCATGTTGGACTGGCATATGTTGCAGGTAAAAACCGAAGGTGCACTGAAGGCATTCAAAGTTTACCTACGCCGTATGAGGAACAGTGTCTCCAAAAGGCTATTGAACTCACCAGCGAGACGCAGTATTTCCCTTTAATTCTCTTGGCCGAACTGTATTTTCATAAATGTCGAGACTTTGAAAACAAAGGGGTTCCAAAGGATAATCAAATGAAAGAAAAGGCCAAAGCTCTGTATGAGAAGGCATTGGATATTACACCCGATTCAGTTCATGTCCTTAAACGCTGTGGGAAGGCGTTTCACATTTTAGGTGAAGAAGACCGGGGACTAGCCTGTCTTCTGAAAGCCATCGACCTCAATCCAGACTGCTCGCAGACATTGCACAGGTAAGCAGGTCAATGTACTTAAAAATGTTAATATTACATCTTCATCCTACCTTTACATTGCATGGTTTTATTTATATTTTATATTTTATACAGCTCGCAAGCTTTATGCATTAGGTACACTTAAACTATTAGAATGACCTGCGAAATAACTTAAATTCTTCTGAATATGGGTTCAACAAGGTACTAATAACGTTGGAGTGCAAATATGAGTTAGTCACGCATATACTGGAGATTCGGTGTGGGTTTAGATTTGTTTCATGGTTCGCCCAAAGGGAATCCATAGAAATTAGATCCTGTAACAGCGTGTTTACTGCAGCAAGAAAAACTCGCTGGCATGTTCACGTAAACTTCTCACAGTAATGTGGACTCTGTAAGCGAAGGCATTTTTTCTTGTTAGAATTAATCATCTGGCCCAGGATACAAGTTGATCATGTGCCAGATCAGCAATGATGTTTACATGTGTCATTTAAATATACGCTGTGGCATTCACATGTATATTTAGGAGTGTCAATGATCCAGAATATGCTATAAATAAATTTTGGCAACACCACTTTCACCATCCCCTGCAGGAGAGATCTATGAATTCATGCTGTTTGCTCCAAGTGCGGATCATACCATTTACATCATGTAACGGAAACTTCGGGCCATCCGGCCAAGTTATTTTTTTCTCAGTTATCGAGGCCAATGCTGATGTTCCTTGTTCAGAAGGCATACTTTTTTGCGACAAGGGAAGCCTAAGGAGTGCGTTCAGACTGTTAGGAGTGCATTATTCGGCTAACAGTCTGTTTGCTTGCTCAATCTTAATCAGTTTCTTCCTACTTTGTCATCAAAAAACGCTCTCTATTCACAGGACCACCGCTGAGTATGTCTTCTGCACTATTTTCTCTCCACCCTCTAAACCAGTGGTTCCCAACTTTTTTCGAATCGCGACCCCCGTTTCTAAAAGTCAAGTAACTCGCGACCCTCGATCAATTTCATATTTGAATTTAAAAAAAGGCATTTTAACATAGTCATAGGTGCATGGCGGAATAAAAAATTCAAAAAATCTTATAAGAACTGTAAATTAAATTAAGCTCAGAGACCCCTCCCCAAAAAATGCCTCGCGACCACAGGTTAGGTAGGTATCCATGGCTTTAAAATGTGCTACTTGAGATATTCAGGAGAACGGCCGTTTTGATAAAATACAATCATTGGAAATAACTATTTTATCACTGCAGGCTGCTTGAATTTCTCGTTGCAGATTCAGGAGTAATGTTTTCACTTTGGCTTTTCTGTAGTAATATCCCATTACATGTAAGCGATTGCAAACTGTCCTGTTAGTAATATTCATATGATGTTGCTGCCAAGATATATTCATGATGTTTGACGTTTGGTGCTGATTTCGTTTGTATATCATTCGTAACGCTTTGTCTTGTCTGTTCGTGAGCATCCACTTCGCTGGCAGGCTTACGCACTTCCAGACGACCAGACGTCATACAACGTATCACGTTTCCGTGCACAAGCTTTCTCTTTAGGTGAAATTGATTGAACGGTGATCTAATGGTTTTTCCGCTGGAGGGATGCACCGGTTTATTTATAAAAAAAAATTATTTATATCTCTGTTATTCTAATTTTGTGCTAAAATGGTTATTACTGAACACAATCATCAAGAATTGACATATGGAAACATTACTGTTTTTAGTGCATGATTTGGCTACAGCTTTGTTGCTCTCATATAGCTGGTAATGATTTTAATGTTATTTCCGGAGGTTGTATATATTACCATGCCAATAGTACTAAACACCCGTTAGAAATGGAAAGTGGGTCATGGCGCGAAGCGAAATATAATAAGCATAGCATAAATCAGGACCAGTTGTCACAAAAATGATCGTAGAAAAAAACTTAGTGATGTTTTGGGTGGCACTTGTCATTAGTTCAGAAAAAAATCTGTTCGTAAAATTTAGGTTCTGTTAAGCCTATCCAAGCCCACCGTGGGTAATATTACTGTAAACTGGAACAATAAAGGGATCTCAACTGTGAAATAGCGCAATGGTAATTTTTAATCAATACAGGCGAGTGCTGCAGACAATAGTCCAGGTAATTGGTTTGCTTCCGCTGCCTGATTCAATATGGAATTTGGATAAGCATCTACAACCATCGTTAGTACACAAGAACTGTTCAACGGGAGTTTAAACAGAAGTACTATCATGAGAAAGCTGCTGCCAAAAATGACGAAGATTATATTCCAAGAAAGTTAAAGGCAAATTTATTAGGAAAAATTCATCGAAGTATTGAAAAGTTTCTCCCTGGTCCTTTATGCTCTTGAGGAAATCAGTGGAACATGAAAGACGTACAGTAAAACCTCGATTTTTCAGTTGTAATGGAGGGGAAGGGGTGGCGGTTATTCGAAAATGACGGATTACCCATTTTATTTAAATAAACAGAATTAATAGGATATGTATTATACACAATAGTATAGTGGGCCTATAAGTAAATCTACCCTCCATGCTAACTGTAAATAACTACTCTAACTTAAAACCACTCTCCAAAAGGGACAGGTTAGGTTAGGTTAGGTTAGGTTAGGTTAGGTTAGGTATTGTGCCAAGGACATCCCCCACGCGGCAAAGAAGGGGTAGCTAACGGGAAAAGCAGCCTCGCACAGCCTGGCGTAATTACACTTTGCAATATTATTCTGTTCACAGATTCATGAAAAATTGTAAATATGTATCAAAGAAAGAAAAATTATAGATGATGACAATTAATCGACCGAACGGTTAACTGAGGGACGGAATATCGAGGTTCTACTGTACTTTCGATTATTGTCTGGAAAAATTTTACATACTGGAAGATTTTACTAACCTGTTTTCCGAGCAGAATTCGTTCAAACAGTTCTGACACAAACTGATAAAAATTTTGGCACTGCAATTAAAAAAAACTCATTCGCATTCATTCATACCTTTTGACGTTCCACCGGACCTGAGAAATGGCGTTGCTCTCGGTCGCAGTAGTCGGGCGAGGAGAGTCGGGGGGAGGGGGGGGGAATTGGACTGAAAGTTTTACGTATTAATTTTGAGTTCGATTTGAAAATTTGAAACTTTTTATATTTGATTCCGTTATCTTTTGTTTTAAACAAAGTTTTACGTGTTTTCCAACTTTGAAAATTGTTGGTAATAGTTTTGTTGTATGGAGCAATTTCTCTTGGAATGGCCTGAGTCATTTGGTTTATGCGAAGGTAACTAGATTTTCAGGTTTATCTGGAGTCTCTAGACAATTTTGCACAGCTTAGAAAGTGGCCACATTTGTTCCCATCCACAAATCACGATATTCGATGCAATGGGCAGTAGAAGATCATGAATGGCCTTCATTAAGTCAACTAACGACTTTATCCCAATATGACAGTTAGATGTCAGTTTATGCCGGTTCCCTTCAAAGCTCTGGATGTAGAGCTTTAGTTCACTTCTATCTAGAGCTTTAGTTCACTTCGCACAACATGACTGTCTAGTTGCTAGCTGCTCTAAATGAGGGACGGCACAAAATCCAGAAAATTGTAGAAGATCTTCACAAAAAAAGGCCTATTTGACTTGTATAATTTCGTTTATATGTTGCATTTCTAATATTCTTAGCAAGATAGTGTATCACGTCTATAGTCGCAATCATATCTTCTTATTTTTAATGTTTATACAGCATGTTTACTAAAAATGCGGCAAAAATTCAAGGGGTGATCCTTTGGGTTATTTTAAGAATCTTTTGTCCTTTGATGGTTTTCGGTATGTCGCTTTGTTTCGAAGATACAGGGTGATAAAGTTTTTTCGACAATAATAAACTAGTATTACCTGATATTACATGAAAAGCTTCTTAATTTACAATAAATGCTAAAAATTACTAACACTAGCTTGTAGGCATCAATCCAAAATTCTCCTCATTAACTGCCGAACTTTTTCAAATACTCCAGGCTCGTTTCTTATTCCATTACACTCATCAATTATCCGATTAAATCTTCTAAATTTTCCACTGGAATAAAGTAAACTAACGATTTCAAGTGCCCCATACATTAACCTGTTTTGAGTTCAAAAATCAGCTTTTTTTGTAATCAGGATGTTCTTAAAAGGTATCAGTATTGTTTTTGTCGAAAAACCTTAATCGCCTTGTATTTTCGAAACAAAGCGGGATTATGACAAAGGTATAATCACAGGATAAAAGATTTTTAAAATAATCCAAAGAATCACCCTTTGAATTTTTGCTGTATGTTTAGTATATATCCTGTATATTTAAGAGCATTACATTTTCTCTGAAGTATATCATTAATTAAATTTTTTAGGAATAGGAGAAATTATTTTTAATTGTTTATATATACAAGGTTCATTTTTTCAGACTAGGCCAAATATATGAACATGGAAAACAAACAAAGGATTATAAGAAGGCTGAAATGTATTATTCAAAAGCAGTTATAGCCGGAATAAGACGAAATTTTCTTGCAGAAACAGACTTGGCTAGAATACGTAAGAAGCAAGATGCAAGTTATGACTTAATGAAACATTATGAAGCTATGAAATATCATTATCTCGACGACGAGGAGAAGTTGGAATTCTTGGAAAACAACATCAAACGTGCTGAAGAACATTACAAGGAATTCCTAAATAAATCTTTAGGAAGCAATGGTAATGGAAGTGGGAGCAGAGTAAGAAGGGGTAGAGGAGGTAGGAATAGAGCAAGTAGGGGTAGAGGCGGAAATCGTCTGAAGTTAAACGCAGATATAAATTATGATTCGGTATGTAGGAAAACGGAAAGGGGAAGAATAAGAGAGCCTCGAGTTGGAGAAAGGGGCATTAGGAGAAGGGGAGGAAGAGCTTCGATGAATCATATTCAGAATAAAAGTTATTCAATGCTAGCCAGAGAAAATGAAGAGGTCCAGAAGGAAAATGCAAAAGAAACCCTAAATGTAGAAGAAAACGACAAACAATGTAAATAAAGATAAAAAGAAAAATGAAGTTAATAAAGGGTTGTGAGACTTGTTGTAATAAAATCTTATTCTCTTGTATATGATTCAAAATAAAATTATTATACATTACCATTAGGTCTGGCTGTGTTAATTACAAGACCCGTAGCTTGTATTTTCATGTCTATTTTTTATTAGGTTATAAAAAATTTTCCCATTTAAATTTGTGTACTAAATGAACAGGATGCAACGTTTTCTGCAGGGCTTGATTTTTAATGGTGTATTTCTTCTATATCTTCTATATATATAAAGAAGGATGTTTGTGGGTCTGTGGGTGGGTCTGTGTGTACGTTTTTTATACAAATCTACAGTTTTATTCCGATCTTGATGAAATTTCGCATACATGACCTTCAAAGCATGAGGAAGGTCACTGTCTACTTCAGATTTCGAAAAAATAATAATTATTGATAAAAAATCGATATTCATGGTTATGGCAGGGCATATTAATGAGAAATATCGCATGACCAACAATGCAAGACAAAGTTTTTGCAACAATGGTATCAACACGCAATTCACAAACACTCTGCACGGACCAACAATATATATCTCATGACCAACAATGCAAATAAAAGTTTGTGCAACAATAGGTATCAACAATGGTTTCAACACGCAATTCACCAATAACAATGAGCTCAAAATGATGATGCAATGATAAAGCAATCCTTTCCAAGAATTATAACAATGAACATAAAATGATGATGCAATATGGATAAGTTTCAATTTGTAACAATGCATAGAATTCCTGTTATTCAGGTTTTTCTTAGAAAAGAGAGTTCTTAGTACTTAACAATTTCTTGAAAATCTTTAAAAATGATCAGTAGCTGGAGATAATGAAGAGTTAGCAGACTATTGAGAAAGAGTGGAAAGACGACAGAGAAAGCAAACCTTTAGCTCCGTGATGTATTGAGCAAATGGGAAGCAAGTAAATAGAAGAATTGGCGACCGCTAGACTACCCAAAGTGATGAAAGGCCAAATTTTGCTTCAACACAGCGAGAGAAGAGTGGAAATTGCAACAACATCAAGTGTAGATCTGAAGTAAGATTATCTGAGTAAGAAATTATTTGAGCAGTCCATCCATTTTGAGCCTTTAAAAAGATTTTTTTCGAATTTTCATTAAGAATTTTTACTGTATTAATTCTAAGCATTTTCATGTGTTTATTTTTAAGATATTGCAAAATTTATTTTAATTTTTGAGATTGTTCTGTTTACATCCCAAGTGTAATAATCCCGGGCAACGCCGGGTACCTCTTCTAGTATATATATAAAGAAGGATGTTTGTTTGTGAGTTTGTTTGTGGGTTTGTTTTTTATACAAATCTACAGTTTTATTCCGATCTTGATGAAATTTTGCATACTTGACCTTCAAAGCATGAGGAAGGTCACTGTCTACCTCAGATTTCGGAAAAATAATAAATATTGATTAAAAAAATCGATATTCATGGTTTTGGCAAGGCATATTAATGAGAAATATCTCATGACCAACAATGCAAGGCAAAGTTTGTATAACAATAGATATCCACAATGTTATCAGCACGCAATTCACAAACACACTCTGCATGGACCAACAATATATGTCTCATGACCAACAATGCAAATAAAAGTTTGTGCACAATAGGTATCAACAATGGTGTCAACACACAATTCACACTATGCTCGGACCAGCAACAGATATCTCATGAAGGCAAAGTTTGTGCAACAATAGGCCCGTCGTGTTCGCATCAACAATGACATCAACGCGCAATTCACCAATAATAATGAGCACAAAATGATGATGCAATGTTAAAGCAATTTTTCCAAGAATTATAACAACGAACTTAAAATGATGATGCAATATGGTTAAGTTTCAATTTATAACAATGCATAGAATTCCTGTTATTCAGGCTTTTCTTAGAAAAGAGAGTATTTAATAATTTCTTGAAAATCTTTAAAAATGATCAGTAACTGGAGATTATGGAGAGTTAGTAGACTATTGAGAAAGAGTGGAAAGACGACAGAGGAAGCACTCCATTAGTTCCGTGCTGTATTGAGCAAATGGGAAGCAAGTAAATAGAAGAATCGACGACCGCTAAACTACACAAAGTGATGAAAGGCCAAGTTTTGCTTTAACACATAGACAGAAGAGTGGAAACTGCAACAACATTAAGTGTACATCTGAAGTAAGATTATGTAAGTAAGAAATTATTTAGACTAGAAGTGGCATCCTTGAAGAGGACCATCCATTGTGAATCTTTAAAAATTTTCTTTTTCGAATTTTCATTAGAATTTTTACAGTATTAATTCTAAGCATTTTCATGTGTTTATTTTTAAGATATTGCAAAATTTAATTTAATTTTTTGAGATTGTTCTGTTTACCTGCAAGTGTAATTATCCCGGGCAACGCCGGGTACCTTTGCTTGTTATATAGGGAAATTTTTTTTTTGTTCTCAAAAATTACTTTACATATAGATTCAGAAAATATCCACGAGAGGATGTCCCCTGTCAGGTTTGACTATGTCAGCATTTAGTTTATGGACAAACAAAGGGTATTTATTAACATACAGAATGTTCACAAAAAGTCTATTACCAGCCTCGATTTTTTTAATATATTGGGAATTTCCAGATTTCGAAAAAATTATCTTTTATCAAATCAGGTGTGGGCTTTTTAATAACGATTTTAATTTTGACTATCATATTTAATTTGTAGGTTAATTTTAATGCATAATGAAACCCGAAAAAGTCAATTGGAAAGTTTACAGCACCTTAAAATTACAGTAAAATACTTATCAGATTTGATTTTGCAACAATGGTTATCTAATAAAAAAATAATTTTGTGACATTAGGAATGTAAAGACACAGAAAACACCAATAATAAAGTAAATCTACGATATGCTGACCGTGAGATGCTACACACAATTCTGCACGACATTTGATGGATTGTTGCACAGCTCTCATTGTTGTAGTGATTATTGCTGCACATGAAATTCAGTTAAACTTACTGGTGCTGTTTCATAAACTGTATTTATACATAGCCCCATAAGAAGTCCAGAGATGATACGTCTGGTGAGCGGGATGGCCATGTGAATGGTCCACCTCTTCCAATCCACTTATTTGGATACATCAAGTTTAAACAGTTACGTGGTGCCATTGAAAAATGTGGAGGAGCACCAACTTGCTGGAATCAAATTTACCAACTCTATCTTAATGGTATCTCTTCATTAAACTCTTGCACAACATTGTTTAGAATAAGATGTCGATAACGCTGGCCAGTTAGATTTTCATCGTAAAGCACTAGACCAATAACTTGATTGTTATACAATCCACGCCAAACATTTGTCCTCCAATTCACTTGGTGAGCAGTTTGCATTGGCCGAGTAATGAAGGTTATGTTTATTAACAATGCCGTTATGTGCAAATTGTGGCTCAACTGACCACAATATCTTTTTTTTTGTGAACTGTGGATCATCATTAATGTTACAAAGAAGTCAGTTACAGTACACTGAACGTATTTCATAGCCACGTGCATTAGGGCTTGTGTACATGAAATAGATGAAATTTATGATCATGAAGTACATTCCACATTGATCCTACAATGCAACCAATATCAGCAATGGAACGTAGGCTTGTACGTGGATAGTAGCAACTGCATCAAGTGCCCTCATTTGTTGCTGTTCTTGGTCGTCCCTGTCTTGCATGTTGTTGAACACTACCTGTGTTCTGAAAACGTGCAAATTTTTCCATAGGCTTTTCTTGAAGAATGGCAGCGATTTGTATATCTTTCAGCATACGTCTAGTTGACTTGCACCATAACAAAATTCCATGTCAACCATTTCATTTTGAGGGAACTCTGCCATTTTTTGAATGTTACCATTTAAACACTGATCAGGATCAATGCTGTTTAACCTGAAATCAAAAGAAATATGTATTAGTATCATCAGCTTTGCAAAATCAGCTTTGCGAAAGCGTGTTTTATTAGGTAACCATTGTTGCAAAATCAAAACGGATAAATGATTTAGGCTTATTTTAGGGTGCTGTACAACATTCCAATTGACTTTTATTTCTATCTCTAAACGGTTTTCATTATGCATTGACCAAGAATTTAATGTGATGGTCAAAATTAAGATCATTGTTAAAAAGCCCACACTTGATTTGATATAACATAATCTTTTCGAAATCTGGGAATTCCCATTAGTTATTGAGATATTGAGATTGTATATTCTTATTGCAAAGCTTATACATATAGGCAATACACGAGTAACTCAATGCGTGAAGTGAAAACCATGTGGCCTTATGTATAGGTTAAGGCACATGTCAAAAAGTCATTTATTTCGAGGTTTTTGAATTTTTTGTTCTTTATGTCACAGAGATCGGCGGCAACAGATCGTAGCGAACCTCTATGTATTGGTACTGGGCACTAGAGTCACTGTAAGTAAAACGAGTAACGACACTCCATCCTTTTCTAAGGAAAGCGAATTCAGCCAATTAGAACCTTTTATCAAATCACGTGACAACCCACAAAATGGATGCTCTCGCTATTTGCAGGTATTACAGTGGCTAGAAGAAATAGTGTGCCCATTGCCGCTGACTTCGCGTCATCATGACTGATGACACCGCCAGATGGCACGACAATCTAATGCGCCGACAATTACTCAATAATGCATGGGATTCAATGTAAGTTTAACAGCACGAACGCTTTAAAAATAATTGCTTAATAAAATAAAATAAGATTGTAAACTTGAAATAATATGCAGATAAACCTAATTAAATGAATTTCAAAGCAGTATTCGTTTTATTTATGGAATAGCTGTTGTTGTAAAAAGTTAAGCGCAGAAGATAATTATATGGAAAAGTGTAATGGTTTTGAAATTGAAATGTTCTTTTCATATTTTACAATTTTTTCATAATTTATAAATTTTGATTTTCTGTGATTTTATAAATTATGTTTTTTACAGTAATATTGTTAATTCTTCATTTTGTTCTTAACTCATTTTTACGATGTAATTACAAAACCTATAAAATCATTTATTAGTTTGGTTAGTATTTTTATAATATTCATTTTATATACGGTAACTAAATAAAATAAAATATGCAATATTTTATTGAGCACGTCTCAGCTTTAAAAGTTTACTTTTCTCACGTTTTGCACTATTTTCTTTGTCTAGTGTCTTTACTAGAAACTGCAAGCGCGTAAGAACGTAGAACTTGTTAATGCTATTTGTTACTGCAGTGTTATGGAGACTGCATCCAACAGGATTTATACGTATCACAGACAAACATTTTGCAATATTATTTAGCCTATCTGAATGCAATTCTGTTTCAATTCTGTTTCACATTGTGAATGCATCTACCACTTTCAAAATCAAATCAAATAATTCGGCATTTTAATTCCACTCGTATCATTAGTAATAATCGTCCTAGGCTATATTATTATATTTTAAATTTTAATTTAGAGGCACAACGAAACCGTAAGCCAATCGAGAAATGAGAAAAATGGCTATTTGTTAAATAATAAATATAACTATTACTGCTTTGAAATTCAATTAATCGGTTTATCTGCAAGTTTACAGTCTTATTTTTTTATTAAATAAGTATTTTTAAAGCGTTAATGCTGTTAAACTTACATTGAATGCTATGCATTCTAGAGCAATTGTCGGCGCATTAGATTGTCATGACATCTGGCGGTGTCATCAGTCGTCATTACCTTCTCATGGCTACATTTACTATTCCATGGATACACTGAGAGCTGATAAGGGAGAGTGAGACACAAGATAGGATTTCTGGTCCCATCATCGAGCACGTTTTGGCGACCTTAAGCGGAAAAATTTTGAACTGCGCTTGAAAAACGGCGCGATCGTCGCGACCAATGCGTTAAAATCGTCACCTATTTTTAGTTT
>JAHWFO010099959.1:2171644-2192554 GCA_023313115.1 Rhysida immarginata
TTATTTCTTTGACCACGTAAAGGGGTAATTCAAGAAGAAGATAGATTGAAGATACATACATAGAAAAAGAAATAAGATAGAAAAAGATAGATGAACTGGAGGCTTTTGTTGCAGAAAATGAACGAAAGCTACTCGATGACCAAAGAACTGCTTACAACAGGATAATTGATGCTGTCAGAAGACAGACTGAAAAACTTTTTTTTCTTGATGTGCCTAGAGGCACAGGAAAAACCTTCCTGATCAACTTTTTCTCGCAAAGACCAGGCAGCACTGCATATCTTGCTGTAGCATCTTCTGGCATTGCAGCAGCAGTTCATACTGGAGGCAGGACTGCACATTCAGCTTTTAAGATTCCTTTGAATTTAGCCAAAACAGATTCTTCAATAATTACCATTTCAAGGAATTCAGGCAAGGCCATGGTTTTCCAATAAACACGGCTCATTATTTGGGATATGTGCACCATGTCATATCGCAAGGCGCTGGAAGTTGTTGACAAGACTTTGAATGACATCAGAGGCAGTGACAGTCTCATGGGAGGAGTGACTGTGGTACTTGCAGGAGACTTTCAACAGACGGGAATCGTCATCCCAAAAGGCACAAAGGCTGATGAGCTGAATGCTTCTTTGAAGAGCTCCATTCTCTGGCAACATGTTCAGAAACTGGAACTGAAGACCACTAGGAGAGCCCGTCTGTTTGAAGATTTAACAGCTGTGCACTTTTCACAGCAACTGCTTGCCACTGGCAGCAGAGGATTGCCTTATTTTTTTACCAACAGCTCAGCATTCATCAACTGCCATGTGAAGAGATAGTTGGCACAATAGATGAGCTCAAGGCCAATGTCTTTTCTAGCATGAACAACAACTACTCCTTCCACCTGTTTGTGTGAGCGTGCGATTTTGGCTCCACAAAATGATGAAGATGAAAAAATCAAACTGGATCTGTTAGAAAAAATCAATCTAGATCTGCTAAAAATATTACCTGAACCAGCAAGTTCTTTTCGATCTATTGACACTGTTGTCAATCAGGATGAAACTGTAGAGTTTTCATCTGAGTTTCTAAACTTTGTCCAGCCACCTGGAATGCCACTGTACAACCTAATCCTCCAAGTAGGAGCGCAGTCATACTGCTGAGAAACTTGGACCTTCCACGATTGTGCAATGAAACAAGGTTAGACATGAAAAGCATGAAGCCTCATGTTATCGAGGTCATGACTATGGTCATCATAGCGAAATACAAAACTGAAATTGTGTTCATTCCAAGAATCCCGCTGATCCCATCAGACACAGATTTGCCATTTCATTTCAAGAGACTGCAATCTCCTCTTAAGCTCAGTTTCGCTATGTCAATCAACAAGTCTCAGGACAATCTCTTAAGGTTGTTGGACTTGATATAAAGTCTTCTTGACTTTCTTATGGCCAGCTATATGTTGGTTGTTCACGTGTTGACCTTCCACATAATCCTTAGATCTACTTTAACCAAAACGGTTTCACTAAGAACATTATTTATTTGGAATCTTTGCATTAACTAATTCCTTGTTTTGTATGGGTTTGTGTTTAACTTAAGTTTTTTGCTTTGTTCAACAGAATAAATACTTTTAATTAAAAACTGTTATTGACACGTTTTTTAAATTAGTTTTCACTGTTTAGTTTTTAGTTATAGCTTTTTTTTTTATTATAACACAAGCAATGCCGGGTATTAGGGTAGTTTTATATATAAAAATTATCTCGGTAGGACTTAGCAAAGTCTAGATTTTGAAGTTCGAAATTTAAATTTTTTCTTGAAAAACCGGGACTTCTGGTCGAACCCCATTAAGGCGAATCATACTATAAGATAAGGTGAGAAACTTTGATGCTATACGACGATAACGCAAATAAAACCACTGGAAATCAATTTTCACACAGAAGATTTTACTGGATAGAGCGATTCAGTTTCTGTTATCGCTATAAGAAGTGTACTTTCTATGTCGCCCACACAATAAGATTTATTATAACAAAAATAAAGAGCGCAACACTATCCGGGATTCAGTAGATTGTACTTTTGGGGTTTCAACCTAATTAAATAATTAAACAAAATTGGAACGTAGGTAATAATTAAAACTGGATTTAATTCTCCAAACATAAGCTAAAGATATTAATGAAAAAAAGGAAAAATTCCGCGACCTGGATTCGAACAAGGGACTACGGTTATCACGGCTACATGTTAATAATTCATAAACCTTTTTGTAGCTGACTGAATACGTGAAGTGACGAAATGAATGTGACGAACAGAATGTGTCAATTCGACAGAGTGGCGAAACGATTCTGGGACGAAATGAATGTGACCATTTCAATGTAATTTGCTGAATCTGTCCAGTCTACTGAGTAAATCGATTCTGGGGCGTACGGATATAACGACTTGACTAAACGAACGGAAGGAGTCAAGTTGACTTGAGTGTCAAAATGATACTGAGCGAAATGAATGTGACGATTTGAAGCATTGAAAAAGTTTCAGACCAGATGATGTGTGTGACGAACTGATTTTTAAATTATTTATTTATTTATTTATTTATTTATATGCATTCCATCTGGAATAAAGTATAATTAAGAAAGTAAACAGGAAAAATAATAAAAAATATAGAAAATTGTTGGGAATACATCAGTTACTGCATAAAATGTTTGTTAAAGTTCAGGACAGTATTTTATTATTTTTCAGAGTAGGTTAGTCATGGTCCATTTGTCCGTTGATATAATGTTCCGTGATCTTCGAAAATAGGGTAGTTCGGTTGGTAGTGGTAAATCTACTCAAGAATTCGAGCGAATATATAGCGCTATTTATTATGAGCTTTAGCAAAAGACTACTTATAAAAATGCACGCTTGGACTGTACGTTTATCCGGTCGCCGTTTGCACGATTACTTGAAAACGGATTAACTATTTCAAATAAAGTTTTTGAAATATGACCATCAAAGTCTTAGCTCGGCTGTATCAACTTTTCAGGCTTTTTCGTGGACCCCTTTTTCGAATTCACGCGTTAAAACAGTGACCGTAAAGAAAACCAAAATAATGGCATGTCATAGAACAATTGATTCGTTAGGAATGAATAAACTGCTACTTTCATGATCATCTTTTAAGCATTGTGACATGGGCACGCACACGTGAAACCTTTTTGTCGAGGCTCAGGAACCAAATCATTCAATATTTGAGCAATAAAATAGACGCAAATTTGTAAAGAATTAAATGAATTTCCGTTATAATTTCCGTTACTAATAACTTAGCTAGACCTTAAATTCTCGAATTTAATATTACTTCTATGTCACAGGTAAAGCTCCTTGGAATATTTACTAGATTTTATTCTCATTTCATTTTGAAATTTTTTTTTACTATTTATTAGAAGAAACGGCAGAATAATGCTATCATATTTTAATTGTTACAGAAAAGTATATACATTTCAATTATCCAGTTATATACAATTATTATAGATATAAAAAGCAAGAAAATAAAAACATTTTTTATTAATATGCTTTCAATGACTAAATTTGGAAAGAAGAAGCTAATGAGATTAGGAAATATCGTCAATATCCTGGGTTGTCAAATTTTTTATCATAATTATTAATACAAATCTGCATTAAAACTTATTTAACTATTATCAGCATAGAGACTGTAATAAAATTTAATTATTAGAAAAGATGTATTAATTTTCATTAACTCTGTTGATTTTTAAACCCTATTCAAAGTTAACACACGAATTTCATTTTTGAAATCATCGCGAAAGGTTTCGGTTTCGACGAGATGCTGACAAACGCCATTGGATGGCAGCACGTTAAAATCCCCCTAGTTTGTGCGTGATGATGGGACCAGCTTTAACGTGGAAGAGACTCACTCTCCCTTATCAGCTCTTGATATAACCTATGTTCTCATCTGAATTTTCAAAGTTGAGTCCAGTTCCCCCTACTTCCTCCTCTAGAAAATGAAACTACCAAAAACGAATACTTTCTTTTGTCCAAGAAATCTTTTTTTTTAAACATCTATACCTCAGTCCTACTAACTATGAAACAAAATCGAAATGCGCATGTGCGATTTTACCACTTCACGTATCGCTCCAATTCTCCATAAGAAGTAGTCCATTTCTCTTCGGATATTTGTTTTGTAAAACATCATGAAATTACTGCTTTAATGCCATTTAAAAGTAACTTATTTTTGTAACATGTTGATTCATTTTGAATACAAAATTCATTGTTACCGTTATTTTGAATATTTCGCAACTGAAAGGTACTTATTCGTAGAGAGCCTGGAAAGAGGAGAGAGTGGCCAGGGAAGAGGAAGAACGGGAAGCGCAGGTCGTAACAGTTCCAATGCTATTCAAGTGAAATCGAAACAGCGCCACTGGTCTCCAACGGCCAGGCCGCTAAGGAAGGGAATTTCCGCTGTTGATAAACCCTCCCTCCGGTCTTCATGGTGCTGCTCCACAGGCTTCTCCTATCCCCCTCCCCACCCGTGCTGTTCTTTTGACCACCCTCTCGTAAATACTATTTTATTCCGTTCATTAACGTTGGGCGTACGTATCTCTTCATGTTCCTAATGTGTTCTTGTTCTGTTCTGAGTTGTAATGTGTCAATGCAGCACAATCTGGCACCGCCTGTCTTGACTTGTCGGAGAAAAAAATAAAATCGGGCACTTAGTTGCTGGATTCGCTGATGACATTCGTTGAATAGAAGAACAAACTGCCATGAATGCGCCGCGCAGAAACGGCTCTTTGAAGAAAACCAATCACCTTGTAGGAAATTAGATACAAATACAATTTTATCTAAAGAAGGCTAGATTAGAGAGAGTAGAAAATAACTGCTCCAATCTTGGAATTTTATGTTCACCTAATAATTTATTTAGTATGCAGTCACTTATTTAAAACTGTATTTTTCATCTAAGGCTCAGTTTCGATTAAAGTCGAAGCGGCCTGGCCGCTTGGATCGCTAATTACATCCGATTTCACTAAATCCCCCGAGCTTCGCTTCCCATTGTAATTCTTCCCTGGAGTGGCCGTACGGTGATACTATAGTGGCTAGAAGAATAGTGTGGCAGCGAGCGTTCAAATCTGATTCCTCGAAAGATGATGCCGCCAGATGGCAGCTACATCAACATAGTAGCTAAACATCCAGAGCTTTACATCAATAAAGCTCCATTAATTTTACATCAATAAAGCTCCATTAATTGCTTCGTAAAATTTATATATTTGATTTATTATTTCATTTTCATTCCAGAACATTAAATAATATACCATTTTTAATAATATTTCGACCCCCCCCCCTTTTTGTTTTTAATTGAGAGATGATTTTGCAGTATTATTTATTTCAAATGATTTTTTTTCAGTTATAATTGGTATAGAGAAATACACGACCGTTTCACACTGAGTTATTTTCTTTAGATAAGTTTTCGATTTCTTCATCCGATTTTAGTTTTGCAATAAAATAGCACCCCTCCCTTCTTACTGTTGCATTTTAAAATTTCAAGAACCACTTTACTGCCTATATTTCTCATTTATTTTTTTCTTTATGAAAAATCTAAGAAAATTCCTTATTTTTAAATAACAAAATGCAATCAAAACAGTTTTAAATACAAATTTATTATATATCTTACTTTTTTTTAAGTAATAAGAAATTTTTTTTCAAACCTATTAACTAAGTATCTGATATTTAAATTTTTATCATCACAGAAAAAAGTTAATCATGTAATAAATGAATTTTATATGAAAAAGACATTCTTTTTGTATATCTATATATTTTTCAATATTGTGCATTTCACATATGAGACCTTCCGAGCTAGAAGGGCGAACGCCTCATTTCTTGAATTTTTTCTCCTAAAATATCTGTGAAAATACATTTTCTATCATTTTTGAGGTGGCCAGCTGTACAGCATTATATTATTAGATTTATGTTTAAATTTTATTATACTTAATTTAGCAGATGTTTAATGCTTAATTACTCAAAATTTAATTCCTCTGGCTCGGAAGGGCTCATATTCCATGCTTTATCTTATTAGGGATGGATACCTTCATCCATCTCTCTGATCTTATATTTCAACTTATTTAAAACAGCAATTTTTTTTTTATTTAAATTAACGTTAAAGAGTATCATCAAGTTTTATGGAAGACAATTACCTAACAATATACTAAATTTTTCTAAATAAACTTAACTTAATATAGCTGGAAAAAAACTCTCCGTCATCCTATTATTTCCATCTCATCTCCCGCATAACTCGCATCTATGTCGACTGCAGCGCCACCGCTACTATCATCAAATCAGGAATCAACCACGTAGCATTGCGAGTAGTAGCCGTTGCCACACTATTCTTCTAGCCACTATAGTGATACATTCTGATCGGCTATTGAAGTCACATGTTTCGTCCATTTCTCTAGCGATAACTAGAAGCTAGTAGAGGCGTGCGATGCTTGAAACATCGCGACATCTATGTTAGCATCGATGTCAGAAAAACTACTCAGTACTTAATGAGAAAGCATTGTAGTTTTTTATTTCTTTTTAAATTTATAAATTCATTTATGTGGAATAGTGGATTCTTTTCTTCTGTTGGCTTTAACAACAAAATGAAATAAATTTCTTCACTTTGAACAGTTTTCAGTATTTATTTTTAATGGCAATTGAATGAAACATAAATTTGACAATAATTATACATCACCTTTGTAGGCTGATGAAACTTAGCATTTAAATTTAATATCTACAGCTCAATATTTAAAGTGTACTTCTAATCGCAGCTATGAAACAAGATGAAAGAACTTTTTTTATTTGGATTTTTGGATTTTATTAAACAGGTTAAAACTAAAAAACAGCAAATCAAAATTATTCTACCAAAGGGATGGGATGATCATTTGAATATAGAATTAATAATACTGAACAAAATTGTTTAATATTGCTGGATATATTGCATTAAATGTGAATAAAAATTATATGGTATGCAATAAATGTGTCAGTTCAACTGGACCAAAGAATAAAAATCATTCCAATTATGCCAAATTTGTAATGCTAAAAGAATTTAAAAAATGAATATTTATTCTATATTAACAAAAATTCTTTTGAATATTTATTAACTATGGAAAAATTATTTAGTCAATTGGAAAATATCTTAATAAATAATCCCGACTTAAATTGCAGCAAATTTTTAAAAGAATAGTTAAATGAATATTTACAATTACAACAATTTAAATTTGCCTATTGTCACAATGTCAAATAAAAATTGTAAAACTGATTTATAAAATTTTCATTAACATTTTTTGGATTAAAATGAAAGGAATTAATGATTGCTGACTTAAAAAAAAAGAAAAATCAAAGTTACATGTCTAGTAAAAGTGCAGCAATGCATGCAATAATAAAGAAATAAATTCAGGTTTTGATGCTATGAATGTTTGTTTGTAATGTTTTCTGTTCAATTATGAGTTATAGCCTATGGCTTGTTATGGATTGAGAAGTTTCCTCGTTTATTTTTTGTATGTGCTGTTGTTGTTGATATTTATTCATGTTTTATTTTCATTTTGAATGTTGAATCATGTATTGTTATTGGTTCAATTAAAATTGAATATTGAATATTGGGGGAGGCCGTGGCCTGGTGGGCTTTCACTGGAACACAACTTCAGTGAAGTTAAGCAACATAGGCACGGCTAGTCACTGGATGGGCGACTGATCAGTGACTCAGGTTCTTCACCCCCCCCCCTCCCCCCGGCTGCTGTGACCATCATACAGCAGTCGTTAATCCAGGTCCATCCAGAAACCCAACTCGTCGGCCTCAGGCCATACGGGCTCTGGATGGACATATTGGATTACAATGAATACTAAAAAAAATATGTTGAATTGTGTTTTTAAATATAAAAATAATTAAACATTATTGTTTGTTTAGTGGTATTGTTGGTCGTATGTCATAATGTTTATTATTAGTGTCATTTAATGTCTGAAAGTTTGTATGAATCAATTTCTTTTTAAAAAATTCATTTACTGTCAAATATTTAAATAGTAATTTATTTAAAAAATTATTTTAATTTACAGTAAATTAATTTAAAAATTTATATGAAATAAATGCAATATTTTTAAATAAACATAAAAGTAGGTCAGGATAGAGAGGCTCTCTAGATCTTCTTTCTCTTCTCTTCTTCTCTTTTAGGTCCTATCTCCCAAGTAGTGGAGTTGACCTATTAAATGGGAGGAGATCAGACTATCTTAGTTAGGTTGATAAAAGTTTAACCACTGCGCTAGCAGATGCATGGATTCTGGGGAGGATGTGTGCTTTAGAGAGGAAGTCTTTAGTACAGGAAAGGATAAACCGCCACTGAGATCTCATCGCAGGATTAATAAGGAGAATGGAATTTAGAGAAAAAGGGACATTACATGCTAAGAGCAGATGCCTAAAAGAATTTCGATGAGAAGCATAAAGTGGGCATTCTAGTAGCATGTCTTCTGAATTTTCCACAGCCCCACAGTCGCAAAAGGGAGAGTTTATAAGGCCAAGTCGAAATAAATATTGTTTATTAGGAAAATGTCCTGATCTGAGGCGGGAGATAAGCATCAGGTCCTGTTTGGATAGAAGTACAGGCCTGACCAGTGGGCCATCAGGCACAACAGTTAAAATTATCCTTTTTAGCTTTTGCCCCGGTGAGCTAGGGTTTCTCCATTCGCTTTTCCATACGTTGAAAATTTCTTTGGCTAGATAAGGCTTCAAAACTGTGATGGATACTGGGAAGACTAACATGAATTCAGAATTTCTGCTCTGTTTTGCTAGGAAGTCAGCACAGGTATTCCCTGTAATGCCACTGTGCCCTGGGCACCAGATGAAGGAAACCTCAATATGTAACTGTTGTAGGGCAAGAACACTAGCTGAGATTAGTCCAATTTGGGAAGATTTCCAGTTGCATTCTCTCAGTGAGCGGTGAAGGCACGAAAGAACGGATTTGGAGTGCGAGATAATAACGTGTTTTTGTTCGTGTCTATGGTTAGAATTTATAATATGCAGCGTCTTAAATACTGCCCATGCTTCAGCCGTGAAAGAATTTGGCGCAAAGGTTGTTTGGTATTGATACGAATTCTCGGAATTATAGATGCCTATTTCTGCTGTTACTTGCGGAGGCATTACTGAGGCGTCAGTATACCATTTCTTGTGGTTGTCGAAGTTGTTTGCTAATGCGTTGCGGAAAAATCACTTTTTTCTCTATCTGATTCAGGTAGCTAGCGAAAGTAGGAATAAAGAACCGACGATCCGAATCTATAGTAAAAATTTCTGGGTAGGGAATAATTTTGTATGACTGGAGTTGAAAATCTTGCAAGTTCAACATTCTTATCCCACTTCGGAATAAATCCTGGAGAAAAGAGCTTAAATACTTCGGGATAGAATCCTCAAGTTTTACAGCCTGGGAATCCCTGCTGAGTAGCTGAACAACTCTCATATAGATTTTCGTTGCTACACCCATCCATCTGGGCCGGGGCGGTATCAAGTTGACAGAATAATACAATGCATCTTTCGGTGTACTTTTCAAAGCAGATAGGGTTCTCCTAATAGCATAGTGCTCCAGCACCCTGACGGATCTGATCGTCGATTCGGGCCATAGTAGAAAGTAAGGCGCGTAATAATCCGTGATGCTTTTAAATAGGGCAGCTGGGATTCGACCACCCAGGCCCAAATAATATTTGTAAATGCGGGTCAGCAAGGCCCAGTATTTATTTAGTTTTGCTTTTACCTTGCCCGTGAGATTTCACCAAGAGAGGGTGTAATAAAACGGAATGCCAAAGTAAGTGTAGCTTAACTTGTTAGGTATTCTTTCGCCGTACATGAATAAACTAAGATTAACCCTTGTTCTCTTCTTATAGAAGGTGATGACTGATGACTTGTAAGGAGCAAAAGTGAAGATGCTGACCTCGGCCCATTCCACAAGGTTGGAATGTGCAGTGTTGGAAGCCCAAATTAAAATATCATAAGCATAAGTGTAAATTTGGGATTGCGGATCAACCATGTCAAAAATATCGCCACAGTAAATATTGAATAAAGTCGGGCTAAGAACAGATTCTTGTGGGAGCCCATTGTTGATTTCGGCATCATAGTTTGGAACCATAGAGGCGATGGTAATCCTTCTGTTGGATAAATAAGCGGCAATCCATCTTATGAATTTCCTTGGAATATTTAAAATCTCCATCTTACGGAGAAGTCTCTGAATGTTAATAGTGTCATAAGCTTTCCTCAAATCCAGAAAAACTGCAGCAAGATAAGAATTGTCTTCTCTTGCCTTGTAGGCAGCGTCTGCCAATAGTATCAGGGGAAACTGGGAAGATCTGAACGGCCGGAATCCGAACATATTACGGTGGAGGATGCCCTTAGCCTCCAGATAGGCTGCTAATCTGTTGTTAATGATTTTTTCGAGGAGTTTAATAACATTCGAAGTTAAATCAATCGGCCTATACGAAGACCAAATATGCGATGGGGCATTTGGCTTGAGGACAGGAAAAATCGTAGTAATCTTCCATTTATTTGGCTAAATTCCAGCTTCTGTTAAACATTTCCAGGCTCTCTAGATCAGGATAACTGGTTTAAAGTTGGACGAAACATGGCGGTGATTTTTTCCATGGCCACTCTCTCCTGTTTCTAGGCACTCTACTTATTCGATGAATGTAGCTCCATCTCTTGACAAGATATATAGTATATAATAGACAAAATATTATACAGGGTGATTCAAATCGTGTGTAAAATAATTTAAGGGGGTATTATAGAGATCAAGGTAAACACAAAAAGTTCTATGAACATGGGTCCGAATTTGAACGATAACTGAGATATGAACAGAAATAAAGATCAACCAGTTAGTAACTCAGATTCTGTAAAGCCGAGATTAATGAAATTTGGAGGAATAATAGTATACATAAAACGGTGTACACCGTTAAAATTTGATCGAATTACAACTAGAAGTTTCCGAGTTACTCATTCAAAATCATAACACGTGTTCACTTGTGAGTACTAACCAGCACTTGTTACAATTTTGACCGCGTAACTCAGAAACTTCTCGTTGGAATTTGATCAAAATTTAACGGTATACACAGTCTTATGTACACTGTTATTATCCCAACTTTCATTAATCTAGGCTTTACAGAATCTGAGTTATTAACTTGTTGATCTTGGTGGCGGCATTTTTATTTCTGTTCATATCTCAGTTATCGTTCAAATTCGGACCCATGTTCATAGGACATTTTGTGCTTACCTTAACCTTTATAATAGCCCCTTAAATTGTTTTACACACGATTTGAATTATCACGTTCCTGCAGACAATTCCACTGTTGCAAGATGCGATTTCTTTGTATGGGGCAATCTTCAGAGCCTAGTTTATGAAACACCTGCGAACACAGCGGATGATCTTGTAGCACGAATTTCTGTTGCTGCTGGTGCCATTCAAGATACTCCAGGCATGTTTCACCGGGTGCGAGAATCCTTATGTCGGTGGTGTTAACTATGTGGCACCACAGGTGGCCGTCACTTCGATCATATGCTTTAAAGTGGCATCGTTATTGTACGTAATGTTTACAGCTTTTGTTGTCTCTTTTGGTTGGCGTCTAAACCAGAGGACACATAAGATGTACACGAAACCGTATTATTGTCATTAACATAAAGTGTTTTGCACATAAAACGTGACAGCTCCTGAACAATGTACTTGCGACTCCACATTGTATTAAAAGAAAATGTTCATTCTGGTCACCTCTGTCATTGCTTACAGTTATACACACTTTTTCAGAATCACCCTGTATATAATAAATTTAAAAAAATTAGCATGTGAGTAAGATGGGTTTTTTTCCTGAAGATTGTTGAAGGTTTCTAATACAAATAACCAAGCATAGGCCTTAGAATAGTTTCAGTTTCTTTTTCAAGTGGACTTATGCCATCTTGAAATGCGCATTTCGTTTTTATTTCATAGTTAGTGAGACCAGAGTTTAGACTCAATATCTTTAAAGAGAAGTGACTGATATTGGTGCTCCTGAAATAGTCCATGTACAGGGTGGTTATAATTTTAAAGAAGATGTTTAGGTGTGTCCAAAAAATTATAGTTGCCGCCACGTAAGTTGAACGTAAGTCTTCTCATCAATATGCTTTGTCTGGATTTTACCCATGATGCACTTGTTCTACTATAATAAAGGCGGAGATATCATTGAAATGTGGAAAGCCTATTTGAAGTTATAATATAAAACAAATTGCCTTCGAGTCGACTATTCGGCGTCATTTTTAATTTATTAATTTCATTTATTTATTTAATAAAAAAACGAAAATAGAAACTAAATATAAATACGAAAACAATGTTTCGAAAACGAAAGCGCATATTTCATGGAATAGCTAAGCGATTTACTTCCCGTTAACGTCTATTAGCTGGCGTTAGAAATGACGCCATCCTGTCGTTCAACTTATGTGGTGGCAAGTATAGGGAGAGATGCGCATAAAATGATTCCGGAGAAAATGGTCCCGGAGAAAAGGCCCCAAAGAAAACGTTTTGGATGTGCATATATTGCTGACTATGGGGTTTCGATTTATTAAAGAAAAAAGCTAGTCCAAATATTCCCGCTAAGGTGACATTTGGCCATAAAGTTGCTTTAATTTGCATAATTGATAGGTCATCAATAAATATGGACATTAGGCAGAAGTTTTATTTGCAATTTTGAGTGATGCCGAAAGATTTAGCTGTCCATAGGCTACAACGTCACTGGCTGTGACGTTAGAAATGATACACAGAATTCATTGCTTAGTACAGGTAACCAATACGTGGAGCAAAATTAGGTAGAGTTTACTAAAGCTCTATATGAACTTCATATAAATAGAGCTTTAGAGTTTACAGTAACTGGCTGCCATCTGTTTGGTGTTAAACTAAACAACGAATTCGATGAACAACGCATGGCAACAGAGCGTGAACTCGGGCTTATGACAGCGTTCTCATTAAAAATCTCGATGAATAATGCGGTTTACCGATGGAGCAGAGATTCCAATCTTGCTTGAAATTGCCCGTTGTGTTGGGAGATTTTCCGTAAGGAGTAAGTTTAGCCTCTCGATGACAGAAATTATTGGAAAACAGCAAAGATGGGAACATGATGCATTTGTTTTACATGTAGTGTATTTCGTTCCTTTAAAACAGCTAAGTTGGGAACATCACTTCATTAAAAAGCCCTTTTAATTATTCCCATATAACCAGTCTACTGATCGTGGTGGCCATGGTGCAGAAAAAAATCGAGCTAATTCTGCTCTCAATGGTGAAATGGTGACGAAATACCTTATGCCTATATAAACCAATTTGAGAAGCTGCTCCATCCCTTTATATATCCGCCAGTTGTGTCATTAACTATCCAATATGCAAATCAAAGCGACATTAGTGCCAAATGTCTCCCTACAGGGAATTTTCGTACTGATTTTTATTTATATTTGATTGCATTTTAACCAACAGATTTTTGGGCACAGCTCTCCAAACATCTCCTGCTTATTACATCCACCCTGTATGTTGCCACTTCTTATTTGCAACCTTAATATAAAAAAAGTTATAAATATTTGAAAATTGATTTATTTTATACAGTTTACATTATTTTAAAATAATTTATTATGATAATACAAATCCTATAGGTAATGTTAGCTTTAGAAAGTATTTCCTTATCTAGTAATTCGTTATTTTTTATTTTTATTATTACAAAGCAGTTTCTGTAATGTAAATACAGCGACTTCGATAACTTCAATGACGGAGAGAATGCAGATTCCTAGAAAGAGACCGAGAACGCCTCCTATGTCAGAGAGAAGTGAATTGTATGGGTAGGTTTTGTACTCGGACGCCACTTGCACGTAGTTGTAGGAAAAGTAAACTGATACGTCCAATGACCAGTTCGTTTTTTCGGATAGCGAAAGTAATTCCGTTTGATACAAATTCTCCTCGCATTTCCGTAAACAGGTAGATTCATTTTCAAATGTCTGTGTCACGTGATCAGTAGCAACTAATATCTTTCTAGCGTCTGCGGCGTTGGAACAAATCGGCGTTGAAGGAGGCATATACGGAAGCCTGAAAAGGGATCAATAAAATCAAAAAATAATATTAATATAGCTACAACTTTTTTCAATCATACAAAAGGAATTAATATTTTATATGCTATTATTGTCTCTATTATTATAAATATTTATTTTTATAGTTTTAAAGAAAAGACCATCAAGTAAAAGCTCATTTTCCCTGTCAATAAACGAATCCACCAATGCCAAATCAAATATATCCTGAGAAGAAAACAAACTTTACAGAAGACAAATCCTCCTAGAACATGGTAGAAGAAACCTGTTTCCACATGGAAAGAGATAAATTTCCCTGCATCTTAAGGCCATAAGCCATCAATATACACAATGCACAATTTATTAAGCACGTTACCACTATTACTGTTCGAATTCGTCGGGGCATGTCCAAGTCCCCAAAAACGGTCTATGTTATCCCATTACTCAATGATAATATCACGCAACTGCTACTGACTGGAGGGTTCTTGATTTCGAGTGTGGATAACCATATTAACCTACTTCCAAAAGCTCTATTGGATTCGGATCTAGATATTACAACCGTCATGAAAGAAGAATAAGCTCGTTTTCATGCTCATTGAACCAATCGAAATTTACTGGAGCTCTGTGATATGGAGCCTTGTCCTGTTGAAAATTCCCTTGTCTAGGAGAAGATGGTGAGCATGAACGCATGACCTCTTCTTTCGCAAGGTTCGGTTACGCTGTCAAGTTCATATTCTATGGACATTAGGTTTGCCTCGATATCTTTCCCAACGTCATGGCCGATCTTCCTTTAGGGTTATCACAGCATATTACGGGACTGTAGCTTCTTTCTATTGAAACCATATGCTAATACATTACAATAACAATTGAGATTCGTCGAACCATGCAGTACTCTTCCAGTCGTCAGCAATAACATTGTTTAGGTCGTAAGATGCATTGCTCGCGAACTATTCTGATCTTGGCCGAAAGGAGTGACATTTGTAGAGCCTGTCGACTTTGAACACCTATTCTTCTCATTATTCTCAATTTGAACACCATGGGTCGGGTGAGTTGTCCATTCAGAAATATTTTTTATATATACCTCACTGACGGATTATTGCACGCCTGTTTGATTTTATCACTATGCTCATTTATCGTAGGTCACTGTCCTGGAGCATCTGTTTCCGACCACAAGCCTTCTTCTGGCAAAGATGTTTTTGGTGTTTCCTGCCATTCTCGATACACTCTAACAAACGTTGTTGATATCATCCTACCAGGTTTGGAGATATTTGTTCCTTTATGTTTTGCACCTAAAATTGCGAAGTCGTTAGATGCTTTAGACTGTCTCTCCTCCAACTCTCAAAATGCTTAGGTCTCATATAATGGCCTCGCCGACAAACTTACTTTCGTGGAAGATGACATGCCTAAAAATTGTGGAACTCTGTGTAGGAAACAATGATTTCCAGTAGTCTGTAAAGATTTCACTAATAACGCTTTCTATTAGACTTCGCCTTCAGTACCTGTTCTTCCTAGGAATATTACTAAAGTCGGTCCAGGCGACTGGCAAAAATGTATGTGCCTGGAAGGGAAAGAGAAAGAACGAGTATTGGTCAGAGAAACTCTGCAACTAAAACAGAAAAAGCTATACGGGCATTTGAAGCATTTGAACAGCGGGAGTTTCGAATAGAGCAAGAGGGTATAAGAGCTTCTACGTCGTGGGCAAGAAAAACTTGAGTCTAAAGGTTAACATCCATTCTGGTATATTATTAAACAGGCCTGGGATATAGAATTGTTTTTCTTGTTTTCCACATTTACTAAAAATTTGAGATATATCAAATTTTATGTTTTTTCGTAAGGAGTATTCTTCCTGCGTTTTCAGTAGTTTTTTGAAAAGTAATTTTGAGTAACTACTATACACTTACTCACCAAAAGTCATTGCACACCCCTCCAATCAGGAATGAGAGAGATCCCGCTGCTTCCATTCTCGGAACGCAGGTGCACAGGACTCCTTGATATCACACAATCATTGTAAGGAAAACTAGCTGCAGAAATGACAGCACACCGAGAGCTATCCGCATTTGAACGGGTGAGATTGTTGGTGCCAGAACGTTGGGTGCCTCAGTATCAGATGCAGCCAACACCCTGCAATTTTCCCGCACAACCGTTGCAAGGGTCTATCAAGAAGAGTACACCAAAAGAGGGGTTACAACCCATGTCGGACGAGCCGCCCATGCCTCATTGATTCCAGAGGTGTTTGCCGGGTCACCCGGCTTGTAAATGCTGACCAAAGGGTGACAGCGGGCCAAATCACCATTCGTTATAATCAGGGACGTCCCACAACTGTGTCCATGACGACAATTCGGTGAACCTTGGCAGCTGCAGTCATTGGGAGCAGGAGGCCATGACGGGTGCCACTCTTGATAGCTGCACATGGTCGGATGCTACTCTGGGTCAACCAACATCGCATCGGGCCGCTGAGAACTGGCGAAGGGTTGCCTGGTCCGACGAGTCACGGTATCGGGCCGATGGTCGTGTCCGTGTCTGGTGCTTGCCACACGAACGCATGGACCCTGCTTGTTAGCTGGGGAGCACTCAGACAGGTTTGAGGCTCGATACAGGTCTGGGGTGTTTTCTCGTGGAATGCAATGGGTTCATTGGTTCATCTGACCCATAGGTACTTCCTACGTCAATCTGCTTGGGGACCACCTGCACCCCTTCATGAATGGTGTCTACCCCGCGTGTGACGACATCTTCCAGCAACATTATGAGCCTCCACACATGGCCTTGTGACACGGCAGTGGCTGGAGGAACAGGCTACCGACTTTTCGACAATGATTTGTCCTTCACGTTCCCCATATTGCAGTCCCATTTAAAATGTGTGGAACGTCATCGACCGATCTGTCAAGTCGTCACCAAGACAACTGGTAAATGCAGCATCGTTATGGAGTGCAGTGGAGGCAGCATGACATGCAGTGTCTGTGAATGTGTTCCGGGACTGGGAGACTCTCTTCCACGACGGGTCGCCGCCGTTATCCGGGCTAGAGGGGGCCCAACACGTGAGTGAGTGTATATTCAATTTAAATAGATCAAAAAACTGGTATTATCACTAAAGCCAGTTTTTAAAAGATTAATACCAACATTGCAGATGATAACCACAACAGACATGTTAAAGAGTATCTTGAACTTAATAAACAAAAATTAGCAGTTAAAGTTGGGCGCCATAAAAGATACAATAAGTCATTTAAAAGAAAGCGACAAAATTTTCAGTTTAAATCGAAAAACCTTTGCATAAACAGCTGAGGTCAACAACAGAAATTGAAGCTGAGGGTAGAGTACCAGCCCAGGTTGATATACACAATCTCTGGTCCTCGATATGGTCGAATCCAGTAGAAAGCAATTTCAGTGCGAGCTGGATAGGAAATGAAGAAAATTTATGTTCCAACTTAGCGAAAATGCAATTTTCTGATATCTCAACTGAAGAGCTCAAACAGGTAATAAATAGTACACGTAACTGGAAGTCACCGGGACTTGATGGAATTCAAAATTTTTGGTACAAACAGTTTACGTTTTTCCATGTATTCATAGCCAAAAGTTTTACAGATATTATAAATAGTCCAATACAACTACCAGCATTTTTTACGACAGGAGTAACATATTTGAAACCTAAATCAGTAAATACGGATGATTCTATACAATATCGACCCATAACATGTCTACGTACTATATAAAAAGTATTAACATCATGCATCACAAATAAAATATACAAACATATTGATCAATATAATATGATAGTGGAACAGCAAATAAAATGCCTGAAGTATCACATGGAATGCAAGGAACAAGTGATAATTGATTCGGTAATTCTTCAACAATCGCTCAAACAAAATAGACACTTTCATTATGCGTATATAGATTATTGTAAAACTTTAGATAGCGTTCCTCATAACTAGCTTTTAAGTGGAAGCAATTATGACTAAGTGGAATAATATTCTGCATATTAAAGTTTCCAGTAAAGATTTCACAACGCCAAGAATAGATATAAAAATGAGATTTATTCCAAGGAGATTCTTTGAGCCCGCTTTTGGTTCTGCATTGCATTAATCCATTTGTCTAATATTCTCAATAGCACTATGGATTCAAAATTAGAAGTAGTTCAGTCAACAGTTTGACTTTGTCACATATTTTATATATTGATGATATCAAGATTTATGCTTCAAATGAACAACAGCTTAAATATCTTTTGGACATCAGTACCACCTTCTCAAATGATATCTGCTTGCAGTTCGGATTGGATAAATGCAGAGTGCGTCATATAGAAAAAGGAAACAAACCAAACCTGGAAATTATAATGTTCCGAACAATGAATCAATAAAATCCATGGAAGCAGGTGATCACTACAACCAGGATTTTGTCAATCAAAATCAATAGAGGACAAACAAATTAAGGTGGAGTTAAGGACTGAATTTAATAATAGACTAAAATCCATTCTTAAAACTGAATTGAAAGCGCGCAATGTCATTAAAGCCATCCACACATTTGCTGTACCTGTTTTGACATATTCATTTCGAGTAATCAACTGGTCGAAAACTGAAATAGCTGGCATAGAGATCAATCAGAACATATAGCACAAAGTATAATTTGCATCACGCGAAGGACGCAATAGATAGAATAACACTACCAAGATATATGGGGGGTAGAAGACTGATGGATATAGAGCAACTCTTAAAAAATCAAATACATATTTTTAAATTTTTTTCTTTAATAAATCTCATAGTTCGCCAATGCATAGATTAATTGTGTATATTGACAACAATTTTACACCATTAAATTTAAAAAATAGAGCTCTTCAAACAATAACCAAGGTAAATGCCATTCGTTTGAATAGAAAGACGGAAACATGGGCCCAGAAGGAACCGCATGGACGTCATTTTAATGACCTCAATCAATCGTTTGGCTGTCACTGGGCGAAATGTATGGAGAAACAGAAGGGTTCATGATCGCGATCCAAGATCAAGTTATCCATACTAAAAACTATGCAAAATATATACCTAAAGACAGTAACTCATCAGTCGATAAATGCAGAAGATGTTTTCAGGCTTCAGACAATATTCAGCACATTATATCCGGTTGCAAGATGTTAGCCAACATAGAATATCTTAATAGACATAATCAAGTTGAAAAAATTATTCACCAAAACTGGCCCATCAACACAAATTTATAGATAACTATGCACCATATCATAAATGCAACCCCGAAACAGTTCTGGAAAATGCTTCATACAAGCTTTATAATAACCATCAACAACAATTGACCAGATATAACTTTAAGGAGCAAGCAAAATAGAACATCTTATTTAGTGGATATTGTAGTACCACTTTCCCATAATGTCGAGAAAACAATAGCAGAAAAGCTAAGTACCAAGAATTAGCAATAGAAATAAAAAGAATCTGGAATATGGATCTTGTGCAAGGTAATCTAGAATAACAGGTAAGTCCAGTTTGTCAGAAGTGGTTAAGGCGTATGCGTATTGTGACGTCACTGAATGACTTATAGCTTTACTTCAGGCAGTGTACGGTAGCCATTATTCTGGTCACAAAAGAAAAGGTTTTCACGTAAAAAACAAAACTCTTTTGTTGTATTTCTGAAGAAATGTTTATTTGTAAAATTACTATTTTTTAAATTAATATTTCCTAATGCCTGCATAAATAAAGTTATTATAAAATAATATCGAAATCATTATCTCTCTCTCTTAACTGCCAAAGGTTCCGACGATTCAATTTCGAGATCTTAACGAGGAATGATAACTAGGCCTAATCATAACGAAAAATACGTTATCGTCCTTGTCTCTGTGTTCGCTTAATGTTAACTATCCGCACATCGCGCGATGACTGATCACCCTCCCCTTCTAACGAACTGATATATACCCCTTTTTCTATTTAGTCACAATAAATTTCACTTACCTTGGTCGCATGATCAGTCATCGCGCGATGTGCGGATAGTTAACATTAACCCTGTGTTAACATTAAAAAGATAATACATAAGTACATTTTACAATAATTATAAATTACGTAAGTCTCTCCTTATAATGGCATTATTATTTAATTAAAATATATAGTAAGAAGGATGAGAATTGTGAAGAAAATGAACGATTCATCAAGTGTCGCTATCGCACGACTGCTTTCATTGCCGCCATGTTTTGGTTTCCGTTGAGGTTTCGATTTAGCGGGTATTGGTTTCGATGTCATCCAGTGACGTCAAAGTACGCTTGCGCAGTAAGGCAATTTTTACCATTTCCGGCAAACTGACCCCCATCTTTTTCTAGATAACCTTGGATCCTGTTTATAAAGTGCCCGTCGTTATTTTAGCTACTTGTATAGACCTTTTCAGCGGAAGTTGTGTTCGCGCGGTCACGTGACTTGGCCGCCATTACGAGATGTTGATTTGAGCGATTTCAGCACACAGCTTGCCTCAGGTTGAGCACGAAACGTTTGCATTAAGCTTTTGTTCTGGATCAAAAATGACTGATTTAATCGCAGATAAGATAAAAACTCATTTAAAATACAAAAATGTTAAATGTTTGCTCATTTAAACAGTTAGATTAATATTTACATAAATTTCAAGATGCAAAAATATATATTTCAGTAAACTTAAAGTTTTCGTAAAACTTTATTGCACATGTTTTACACCAAATATATGTAGACTATAGATTATATATTTCTTTTAATACGAGGATTGAGACATAAATCATGGGAACTATTTTTATGAGAATTCGAGAGTGGATGGAAAATGTGAAATATACAGATTCTTCATGTCTTCAATCTCCGCACATCGCGCGATGACTGATCATGCGACCAAGATAAATGAAATTTTTATCAATTTAACTATCACTTCTTAGCCATTTACTGTGACTAGATAGAAAAGGGGGT